>JAUTCZ010059393.1:0-10012 GCA_032273805.1 Melanodrymia brightae | reverse complement strand
CATACATACATACATACATACATACATACATACATACATACATACATACATACATACATACATACATACATATATTCTCAGTGCGAGTCATGCTCCGCTACGACAGACCTTTAATAAACGACACTGTTAACAACAGGGTTCGACCTGTTGTTTATATAGCGATATCGTAGGCTAACGACATTCACAATGACACCTTCGAGATCATGAACATTTTGTCAACGACATGTTAACAATGTCGTTATACATAACGATAGCTTCAGGAACATAGCCCCAGATTGAAGATGTTAGGCCACAACACCGATCTCTCTCTCGTTACTAAAAATTAACCAGATGAACCTTAATTGGAAATAAGCACTTGAATAAATTGAACTGAATGATTTATAAAACCTTCTTTATCTATTTAGTAATAACACCATAGTTCTATTCGTTGTTAAAGAAAACTTGGCTCACACTGCGATACAGAATATGTATACCAATTAGGCCTGTCTACTTCCCAGGAAATTTATTTGTCTACGTAGTGGTACTAAGCAAAATAGGTTTGTCTACTTCCCGGGCCGACACCGTTGCAAGTGACGTTATAACCTCTCCATTAAACCGGCCCCTATAGCTAATGTCTCAACACATTTACGAGTAGTTGTGGACGTAAACGTAAATAAATATCTGAATAAAAGTGTTTCCCATAATATATCTAAGCGTAGTTGGCTCCAGGAACGGACAGTGTCCGCGGGTAACACGACACAAATGCGAAAACGCCTGTGATGTCACTGGTACTAACCATAGTCGTATCACTAACCGTAACCGATCGTAACCTCGCTACTTAGGTTTACGTCCACAACTAGTCGTAAACTAGACTTACGATGTTTTGTAAACTTAGCTCCTGGACTACTGGTGTAACACGCAAAAGAATAGAAGAAAATAATTGGAAAATGGAAGATTAATTTTGATTGGACAATTTTATGTACACATTCACTGACGGTAGGTCATCTGTAGGTGATTTCCAATTATATTTACATACTGTATGTGAAATGTAACCCCACAAAAAGCTTTCTTAGCTAACTGTATCTGCTTCGTCCACTCTTTAACAGGTTGAATCGACACTTCTTATTTTGTCATTATTTACAATCCAGCGAATAACGAATCGTCTCCATTGCGTGCAGCGTAACCGTTTAGCGCAAACAGTGATGTATTTACACTACCAACACTCCACGACACCTAGATTTCATCACCAATTTGTGTGTCAACACGCTCTGTATGTTAACTCATGTGTGTTCAACTTAAATTATTGTCCGAGACCACCGAGTAATTAAACAACAGTAACAGCTTAGCGGTCAGTGAACGTACAAGAGTTGACCACTGACCTTTGAAAATAGCATACAATTAGAACACACATATTGCTTTCAATTACTGTGGATTTTAGAAAAGCGTTCAAATATTAGGAAACCCTTATCAGACTTTTAAAGACACCAAATAATATTAAACGAAACACGAACAAAGTAGAGTGGACTGTTTAAAAACATTCAAAACGATTATTGAAAGCATATAAAATGTAAACGGGAAAAATAATGACCAATTTTATACAGGTCACGTATGTCAAGGTCAGACCAATATAATCCAATTTATAATTGTAATCAGAGTAGACAATTATTTTTTGTTGATGAATCGTACATACATATCAGAAACATGAATATTGCTCGATTTCATTTCTAAAGGGTCGTAAACTTTAACCCCTCAATGCCTAGTTTTAAAACGAATGCCACCGTGCTTGCGAAGCTAATGCTATTTGCAACATAATTATTTCTATCTATATATTATTAAAATTACGATGTCAATATTATGTATATCCAATGTGTTTCTTGTCATCCAAATTGTTATAGTGGCTTAATGTGTACTTTTGCCTAAAATCATTTGTCACGTGACAGACAGAAGACCAAGGCCCATATTTAGCTACTATTAACCTATTGGATATTCATATACATTATTGATATTGAAAGCAATACGATGTAAGTATATGTTAATTTTGATAATAAAAAATACACCATTAGCCAGTATAACTAGCATTATCTGCGCAAACACTCTGGAAATCGTCTTAAAACTTTAAAGGGTGGCAGTAGGATGTATTGTTCCCTAAACCCACCAAAGTATGTATAGAGAGCAAAATATATAACAGAATAACTTCAACATTGAATAAAAAATAACAATTTATTACTAATAAGCAAGTTCAATACATTATATTTTACAGTCATAGCAACTTTAAGAAATAAAACTGATTGTAGGTATTAATGTGAACAACCAGCATATGTAAGTTAACTTGTATTTACAAAAGCCACTTATTTACATATTACATCACTGGACATACAATACGATATTGTAATAACTAGTTCTTGCTATTGTTATATAAGAATACAAAACAACGGTGCAACACCATGACTACGTTCAAAAGTGTCGCTACGAAACATCTCTCATTAAACAAGTGGTTCACCCTATTGATGAGTTCTCCAACTCTCACTTTTTATCTCATCTACACGCCCACTTTTCACAATACAAAGATGGTCGATAGGTCACGTGTGTCATGGCAACGGCATGCAGGACCACCATGTTGTTTATAGATATACTAGTATTGAGAGAACGACCTGACTTCGGTCAGAACGGCATCTCAATCTCAGCGCCCTCTACAACATCCCTCAGATGGATGAAGGCGTTAAACCACATTACCATATATGGAAATAGCCGACCGTTCAATGGCGAATACCTTCGAGTACATCTCAGTTTACTTCCTGTACTGAATAAAGTCCTTTTGGATCGCCATTGTGAATTCCCTATGGTTTAAAATCAAGCTCAAACTTCCAAGCCATGCTTTTTCATCGAGCTCCAGCAAGACCAACGTTCACAAACTACATATAGCACCATATAACGATAACATAACAACTACATAACATTTCTCTATACATTTAAACAAAACTTGCTTAGCTTACACCATATTAGCTAATTGAGTAGGAAACAACGTGTATTAAGCACCAACCTGTCTTAGCATTCCACTGTCCACATGTTAATACTCACATCAGTCAATTTAGGACACAATTTCCTGCATATTAAGCAGCCACTTGTCTTTAAGTTAACAAGACTGTTTGGACTAATTTCAGCCACTTTAGTACAATAATATCTGCATTAAGCAATTGCCTACCAAATTAGCCCACGGGTTGATAGTCAGTTAGGTAGCCACTTACACATTTTTCTGTGTATAAAATTTATATTTATGAATGCAGTGCAGTTACAACCGTGATTTGACTGTCGCCAAGCTTTTTCTTTTTTCATGCTCAAGTTGTATTCGTTTTTCTAACATAGATATTCTATGTCCGAGAGCAAACATATTGTTGTAACTTCAATATCTTCCCAGATTTCAATAACAACGGAAAATCTCACCAAAACTGTCACGTCCATTCTGAGATACTTTTGGGCATGTTCATTATATGCTGATTTTAAGCAACACCATGTCCTTCTGGCTCAGAAGTTGTTTCATCAAGTACACCATCCATGGACTGGTGAAAACTTTCAAAACGTTCTATGGCAGACAGTCAGAGGGGCTATTTCACGGTATGACGCATCATTGACATAGATGATGTCTGATGCGATACCTTACTTTAACCCGTTTTACGCTTTTTTTTCTCGTTTCGATGAAGACAACGGACAAACAATATGGCTGTGCTTACGACGGGTGCCATCGATGGAGCAGGATACGCTCATCTTTCACGAACACCTGCGATCATCACTGATTTGGCACTGATTTGTAAGTACATGCCATCTCTACTTTGTCAGAATGTCCCTTCGACACTGCCTTGAGCAGAGATATTCATTTGGCCCATGCATATGGTTTAGATTTCAATAGATGTTACGGAAGTGCCCGAGACACAAAGGCCATTCATCAAAAGTGCAGTTATTATACACAAATAAGCAACCTGCTTGTAATTTGCAAACAAGCAGCTAATATATTTATTGCACACGCCCAACAACCTGTTCGTCTGCCAACAGCGCGTGTAATACGTGACGTCTGCCAAAATGGCGCGCGCCTCGCCACACGTGCTCGTAGATCAGATATCCCAAGCATCCCAACAACAAAGCTAATTAGCGAACAAGAAGAGCTCAAAGAGTTTTTCTAGAACCGTTTTGGCACAGGAATCCAAGAAGAATAGAACCAACATGCTTTTGGTTATTTTCAGTGGAATCTCGCTAGAACAAACGAACATTATCCTGCGTACTAATTTGAATAATCACCGGATGTAACAGAGAATTCACGTATGACATATGTATATTCTGCAACAGTTTTAGATTACTTACAGTCTGTACGTTCCTGCCTATGTCAGGTTGAAAATGTTACGGTCGACGCTACATTAACACGTTACGTCTTCGGGACTTTGTTGCGACAACAGCGGATGAATATCTTTATACTATTTCACTTTCCATATATATAAATATCAAACGGATAACTTTTTCTCAAAGAATAAAATGTATCGAGATCTCTCATCACCATTCAACACGTACAATTTATACTTCATTCTGATCCGGGATCACATTCCGCTGTAGAATCAGCCAACCTTTTTGTTATTTGAATCGCCAAAAAAGACGTCAGCTTTCTGGTCCCGAAAATCTTCCTTACGTGACCAAATCCATATCTCCAGCTCTGTTCTATTTACAGCTCTGAAAAAAAGATACCAGAAACTTATGCAGATATACAATTGGATGTACATGTACACATAGTGAAATTTAAAAGAAATTAGGTTCAAGATGGGGTTTTGGGATTGATCAAGTCATCGCTCACACTACAAATGTTCAAAAGTTTCGTTTTTTAATGTCCATCAAACATGACAAAGATTTAGTTTTTAATACTGCCAAAGCCCTATTTTTTATTCTGACCCAAAGACGGGCACTGTCAAATTCGTATATATATATATTTATGTTCCTAATTTTGTATATAACCTCTATATAATTATGTTGCATATCTATTTTATTACTATTTTTTATTAGCCTCTCCCAGAGCGTCACCATTTAATCATTTCCACCCTCTCCCCTCACAGAAAGAATATTAAATTCTCTTTCTGAATTAAAATTTGGAATTATATTGATTACTGACATGCTTACTGCTAGCTGTACGTTGTTCATCAATGCATATAGACTATGCTGACTTTTGCAAGGTGAATGACCACGAACAACCGGCATATGCTGACCTACCTATTTCCACTAGACGCTATTAGCACCATTTCGAACCAAAATAGACAATTGCTATAAAGCCAAGTTAAAAGCATATCGGTATGCACAGGGGAATGAATGAATCATAAAACAATATTACAGAACTATAATAATAGTACAACATTAAAAACGGCGCATCTAAACACTATGGTCTTGAACTAAACATTAGCAGCCGATTTCACTAACTACGTCGAACTTATAATACATGTTTAACATGACTTTAAAGCAAGTCTAAATGTTAAAATCATTTCACCAACTTCATCTAAGTCAAGGAGCGTGGAGCTGAGTGCAAGAGCGCCCTCCTGAGGTTCGATAGGTCGACGGATCAATTCTCCTCAGTTTATGCATTTCCCCACAGACAGAACAGCACACACCACGGCCTTTGATCATTGGTTGGAACCTCTCTTTACTATGTATTACATTAATGTCGAACCGAGTGCTTGAAAGTACAATGTATACATCATAACTACGGTTACATCGGAGTTTTTATTTTTTAACAATTACTGGTTTGGCCGAGCGGTTATGGTGTTGGACTGGCAAGTGCCTTGCGAATCTGTACAGTAGGTTCGAATCTTACTTCGTGCTCACACGTGGTTTTTTCATATTCTAACATTAACCTCTGCTCTGTCCGAAACAGCCACGCGCACGATAACGTACTTGAAGCTTATGAGAAAAGTGACGATAAACGCATGTAACAGCGATCTGCCCTAGACATTGATAGATTTCGGTTATGGCATGGCAAATCTTCACAAAACAGGTCACTTTTGACGTTTGATATGAAAGAAACTTCTATTTCAATAATATAGGTTTCTGTTACATTCACTGCCAGGACAGGAATATAGTGTGTATATTTGTTCTAGTACGAAACTTGGTTTAGCGGCATTGCCTAGTTTTAAGACGAATGCCACCGTGCTTACGCATCTAATCCTGTTACTGTTAGTAATAATGTTTCTGGCTCATGGGCAATGTTTTATTATTAAAATTAACTTTCACTTATATCCTATTGCTTACAATACCAATATATGTATATAAAATACGTTTGTAGTAGCTCAATATGGTTATTGAACTTTTGTCTCAATACTTTGGCATGAGACAAATTATTTTAGGCAAAAGTACACATTAAGCTATTATAAACATTTGGCTGACCAGAAACACATTGGATAATTAATATTGTAAGCATTAAGATGTAAGACTAAAGTGAATGTCAATTTTAATGTTAATAAGAAATGCTCTATTAACCAGAAATATTTTACAAATAGCATTAGCTGCGCATGCACGGTGGAATTCGTCTTAAAACTATAGGCATTGTGCCTTTAACATTCTGACTGACGGGAAGAATGGTAGCGCCAAGTGTAGCGAAACCAACATATCCCTCACAGGAAATCCAGGAATCCTCTTGTATTATTTATCAAAGTAGCATTCATGTTAAAGTTATTTGATTTATTCCTTTGGGGAACATGCCAGCCAAACCGTATTCCAATTGGTATTATTAACGCCCTCTTTAATTAAACGTGCAATGTTTTCATTGGCGAGATTCCACCCCGTTATAGGTAGATGCCGCCATTGTGTTGTCCCCAACAATGTTGAAAGTAGTACGAAACTAAACGTTATGAAAACACCATCCCTGTTTATCTACATAATTGCATACATTTATTATATGGTTATAAACATCAACAGATATGTCAAAATGTTATTAATCTCGTAAAATGGCTTGTTATGCGTTGTACGAATACCTCGCCAAACCATGGAAGGAAACAGTTCGAATACTTTTAAGGTGCGTGGTATTGTCTGCAATCGCAGCAGAGTGGAAACATTTCGCGCCAAAATCGATGAGTGAAGCTTCATGCTGCCTAGAGGTAAAAAATAACTGCTCGGTGGCATTAGTTCAGTTTTTAAACCAAAGTGCAAGTACACGTAACATAATAATTTGTTCATGTTTACTTGCAGACTAATGAGCTAACACGTGCAGAAAATCATTATGCCAACTCACAGTCCATTCTTTCTGCATTGTTCATTACCGTTATAAGAGCTGTCAGTTTGAAACCTGCATTTGTAGTGAACGTCTTCTAAATATGATTTACGGCTTACACAAACATGCACTGGAAACAATAACTGAAAGCTATACTTAGCGCCAAAATATGGACTTGCTGTACATACAGGAACAAGTGCAAACACATTTCAACAGGCGAGACTGCGATTGATGGAATGAGTTTCTGTTTATCACACCGAAAGTGCTTCACCTTGTTTGAGCAGTATTTTACAATCAATAGATACTTGAAGACGTCGGGTTTACCTCGTTTTAAGACCAATGCCACCATGCATGCGCAGCCAATACTATTTGAAAAATAGTTCTGGCTAATAGAGTGTTTCCGTTTATTAAAATTAACATTTGCTTGCATTGTGTTGCTTAAAATGCCAATTTATGTATATCCAATGCATTTGTAGTACATTGACATTTTGTGTTTCTGGTCATCCAAATGGTTATAATAGTTTAATGTGTTCTTTTGTCTATAAATAATTTGTCTTGTGCCAAATTATTGCTATCACACACACGCGCAAAATTTATAAACTATGCCTTTTGCAGTTCTTATGTCCTTCAGACATTTAAAAATTTCCTGCTTATAATTCAGGTAAACTTACTAAATGGTCATCTTACATGACCCAATTATTTTATAAAATTTAATTATAGTACTGACCTACTCCGTGTAGGCACCATAGCTGCTTATTTGGTTTGTGTTATATATCCATTCACAAATATCTGTATAGTTTACCCCTCTGGAATTGAGAGAACGACCTGACATCGGTCAGAACGGCATCTCATTCTCTACAACATTACCATCTGTATAGTACTTTTTCTGGGTAAAGATCGCTCGTTTCATGTGTAAAAGTGGCTATTGCCTGCTAACAAAGAACTCGTTTTACTAACCATCGCAAAGGACATCCATCAATTTGGGCTGCAGGTCCTTGAGCTCATCGTAGTTCTTGACATGGAAGAAATGCTGTTGAGACGGAGCATCGCACATCATCATCATCTCTTTCTGCGGCGCCTCATCACCAACAGCTATCACATACACTTCCACGCCACGGATCTTGGCATGTTGTGCCTCGCGGAGAGCTTTGATTGGCTCGTCCAGATTACCGTCCACGACCAACACAGCCACCTTCTTCGCTTCGTGACGTCCACCTTTCTTTTTGTGGAACGACGACCTTCTCATATCCTTCAGAAGGCTGGAGAAGTCCGTGCCCTTCAACGTTGATAGAGCTTCAACGACGGCTTCTTTCCCTTTGTGAGTTCCCAGGGTAAATCCGTCTGTGGGTGCTTGACATTCGGCGGACATCAGGCCGATCTGGACTTTGTTCTGGTCCATGTCAACCGTCCGTGCGATAGTCTTTATGAAATCCAAGGATTTCCGTGTATTCTTTCTTCCAGCATTGACGCTGTCCAGCACGAACATCATGTCTGCTTCTTGTCGATATCCACAAGCTGAAGAACATAAGAGAAAAGGAAATTCAGTGAATGGGCTGTCCACAGTTGACAACAGCAAGACTGTGTCCACAAGTTGTACATAATTATAACATTATTATATATGCATTGTAGATGCCTTAATTGAGATACTATACTCTATTATCGCTTTTGTGGTAATTTTATATGTATTCAAAATACCTGTCACAGAATAACATTGACCAGATTGAGACTATCAAGTCGTAACTTAGAAATAATTATATAACAAAACTACTTAGAAATGTATGTAGAAAATTAATGTACCTAATATGCAAGTATGCATTTTGTTAGAGGACCTTGTGGCCAAACACGATTGGCTGTGCTCTAAGATAGATGGAGAACTCTTAATAATACGTTATCGGCGTATAAAGATGCTGTCGCACGAAAAGAAGACCGTGCCTTGCATTTATCTTTTGCTACAATACCTTTATATGCCAATACAGTAGTGTTACTCGTCCTCTATTACTTAGTCCAATGACAGTCCTAACTAACGGGTTTGGAAGCGACCAAGGAAGAAGAAGACGACTAACGGGTTTAACGATAAGTAACCTGTCATTTGGTTCGCTACCATTAATTATCAAATTTATATCACTCGACATATAGGGCCTATCATGTCTTTTTATAGCTCATACAACCTCCTAGTTTATAGCAAGTTAATAAATCCTCTACGTAATAAATAATACACACATCATTGTAAGCATGATAATAATGTAACACTTACGTTGATCAGCTACTGGCATTAGCGATGGTTCAACTGCAAAACAAAAAACAAACATGACTTGTTGGTTTATATTGTTTTCTAGTTGGCACTAAAATATCTAGTACTAGTAGTGACAGATAATTATAATAATCAGGTAGCGGAATCTATCGCAGTTGTTAGATCGACGTGTGTGTTTGATATTCAAAAAACAAATTAAAACACTGCATTTTAAAAACAAGTTGACTATTATTTTTGTGTTATTTGCATTCGATCAGCTCACCATCCATTCTCAAGCCTGTTGATCAATCCTACCGTCGATAACAAGACGGAATAAATATTGTTTAAAACGATCTCTTTTTCACTGAAACATGTGTATTAATATTATTTTATGAACTGTGACGTTTTACTTTTATAACGGAGCAGGACTATAATAGCGCGGTGCAATATCGTCCGCCTGAGGTGGGAACTGTCGATGTATTGATCGTCATTTGGGCAAAACATTTTATGGGCTATTTTCCGTTCCAGCCAGTGGTACACGACTGGTTTATCAAATTCCGTGGTGTGTGCTA
>JAUTCZ010059382.1:0-10016 GCA_032273805.1 Melanodrymia brightae | reverse complement strand
GTCGTTGAAGTGGTTGCATAGAGTAAGGACGATAGGGGCAATAGGAACAACCTAAACAACATAAGTTATTACAAATATCTCGCATTTAATATTCTTGGAAGAAAATGTGGGGAGGGGGGTGTTACATGGCATTTAAAAGCGTTAAAGAATGTTTATGCACTTCAAAATATGACCTGAACGCTTTCTTTGGTACAGCGATAATCAATAATTTAAATAATATTGAATGGTAATAATGGCTTCATGAAACTACCTCATTTATATACTTCAACGCTAAAACAAGAACATTTTAATTAAACATGTTTCTATTCCAAAGTTGACGCAAACACAGTTAAAATAATGAATATCGGTTTGAAGGGCAAATCGACTCACTTTTAGGATGAAACGACCCAGTACGAACGGGATTTAGGGCGAAATGACCCAGTACGAACGGGAATTAGGGCGAAACGACTTGGGCGCGAACTGGTTTTAGGCCGAAACGACCCGGATTCGAAAAGCGAATGGTTAATTATAATGAGCAGTGAATGAATTGTGTGATGCCAGTGACTGGGTAATCAGGTCAGTGATGTATTAATTAGCTTTAGTGCATTGAGTTCAAAATAATCGAGGTTGCTGTTACCAGTGTCATCAAATAATGTTACATTTATGATTAGATTCCACTTATTTGCATATCAGTTTATAACATGAATTAATTCACATATTATTATGCAACATGAAACCATTTGTATATACATTGCCGGATTAAAAAATGTTTCAATGTGTAATTCACTATATTTTAATTTGCTATTTTAATAAAAATATTATGTATAATACACATACTTTGTATGATTTTTGTTGAATGCTTTACAATGTTTTTTTTGTTAGAATTACGTGTCTTAATCTGTCTAAGTATATGAAGAAAAAAGACTCTTTAGTTGTTTATTACTGTGCTAATTTAAATTAATCAAAAATGCTATAAAACACAATTAAATTTTGTTAATTTTCAATAGGCTACATTTCTTTTGCTAGATAGAGTATATTTCAGTTAGTGCATTGTGCAGTTTACACATGGTTGAATGCAAGCTGGTAGCTGATATTTACATAGTCATCATGGATCATGTGATTCCAGTAACAATGACACAATTATATAACACGTAATGCCTTCAAAATGTTCTATGGTCAAAGTGCAAAGCCATAAATTGATACATAGTGTAGTTATATAAAGATATATAATTCTGCCCATGAGCCATCCATCATCATCCATCACCGAGCATTATCTTCATGCTGTATAGCTTACTTAGGCCAGACCTTTTTTTCAGTAGTTGTTTCTTGGATTAAATGAACAAATGAATAAAATGAACAAAAAAAATTCTTTCTCATGGTTTTCTCCCATTTCTTTCAAGTTGGAAGATAAAAATAAATATTTTATCCGAATTAAAAAAATAATAATTTCCAGCAATCCAAAAAAACTGGAATGGTTTTTCGTTCTATTAAAATAAATAAATTTTAAAGTGAAAATAAAAAAATAGCAAATTCTATCAGCAGATCCACGAAACAAGTCATAAAAAGGTCTGACCTAAATACCAGTATAAATCAATGTTTCATTCAAGTAGTGTAGATGTACATGTTATTTGTGTTAAAACATATTTAAACAAGATAAAAGGAAATAAAGAAGATAAAAACATTAACAATTGAAATTGTTTTAAAAAATCAAACTATTTTTAGTTCAAGAACAGATTTTGAAATGTAGGGATATTTTTTAAACGTGATTTACATTTATCTTCTTCGTGTCATTTGGCAGTTGGGACCAGACTTAAAATACTTCCCACCATGATACCAAGCCAGGGTTTTATTACCTATATTGCTAGACCAATATTCTACACCATTCCCCAAGGGCACGTCATGTTTTCCCACCACAAAGTTTTCTCGAAGAAAAATTTCGCTTAATTTTACAGATTTTACATAACAGTTGATAGTATCCTGTATGTTAGCCTGGATTGAAAACAATAATGTAAATTAAGTAACTGGTTTTTTTTTACGTTGAATTGGAAGTTGCCAATTTTGTGCAAAATTATGCTAAATATACCACAGGCAGCACCTGCCATTGACATCAAATTCGGTAAAATAAAAATCAGAAATATAAACGTGCTAGCTTGCAGACTCCTTTAACCACTCACCCACAACTCATACGGAATTGGATTTAACTCTGTGCTAGAGATCGAAGGATCGATTCTCCTCAGAAGACTTGTTGGATATTTCCTCATTCCTATTTCCGCAATATATATGCATTTACCTGCTATTTGAAAACAGCATACTTTACTGCTTTCGATTGCACAATAGGAAATCTGAGCAAGCAATAACCCTTGATTACATGCAACAAGCACATGAGACACATTCTCCATGCTGTCTAAATTCAACTACATGTACATTGTTTCCACACCCCAAAACCAAAATGTCACTCTACACAGACCGGCATAGAAATAATAAAACAACAAGTAATTTCCTACGGTCATCTGAAAGGAAAATGACCAACACGAACAAGCAAACATTTCATTGCATTCTTTTCTTATGGACGAAGAACATTATTAAAGACTAAAACTACAAAATAACATTTTTATTCTTTACTCACATCTGATCAACATCACAAAGATAATACATTGTACTATATTATATTTATTACCTAATGCACTGAATCAAAGAGAAGTCTCGTAAAGAGATAGTGATATTTTAAATATAATTATGTTAATAGTCAACGTTAAAAGACTTACAATCTTACACACCCGTTTTAGTGAAACCCATGTCAGATTTATGGCCTCACATGGGCAATCTCTATTAGAGATGACTTTAAAACTTGTGATCGCTTGATCCTTAGTAACATGATAGATATGCTATGAACTCTGCATTGTTACCTTTGCTGCTATCCCATGATGTCATCATTTTTCACAAACCATTTATTAATTCAACTTTTCATTTGATGGCACATGACTTATATAGCCACTTTCAACCGAATATATTTTCAAATGTTAATTTAATCTGTTTAAATTGGTTTTATAAGAAATAGAATACCACACTCAATCTGTTAGAGATCATTGATTTTAAAACTCGTCGTTTAAAAATGTATCAACTCGCTTTGGCTCGTTGTATACGTTTCAAAACAACTCAGGACTCTTATTTATTGTTAATCAGTTTATCATGCAGCTAATGTTGTTTTTTGGTGGATGCAGTCCTATCAGCATAATTCCCAACACATAAAGAGAAGTTGGTTTTTCTTTGGAAATTGTTTTGGGCTTAATCAAGGATTCTCAAAATTCTAGCACATGGGCTAGTTGTTTTCAAAATTCACTAGCTATGATTAAAATTTCACTCGTCCATGTTTAAGACAATAATATTTTTAAAAACCTCAACAAATTAAGCTGATGTAATTTGGTATATTGCTCAACAAAATTAGGAACCCGTGACCCCCTATTTAATTTGCTGCACCTCTCAATGTACGCAATGGGTAATCAATGAATAAAAATGTTTTTTTGTTTTTTTACTAATCATGGGGCTGGATTAGTTTAGAAGTTTACTAGCCAGTTCCAAAATTCACTAGCCGGGCTAGTAGTAGGGCTCCCATATTCTGGAAACCCTGGCTTAATTACAAAATTTAGAAAATTACACAGCTGTTATATTAGTACATGTATCAGAAGAATTAATGTTATAGGTTTCCACCTTGAACAAAGTAAATATTTAAATATAAATAATAAAATAATGAAACAAATCTACTAAAACTGATAGGTAAAAATGCTACATGTATTCAACAGAATCCAAGCATAAACACAAGCAAAATAGAGAAGTACATCTACCTTTGGTTTGAATGTGCTTAGCACACTTAGCTGAAAGGAAATGTGCAACCAAATAATACAGGTATAAAACAATTAACAACAAATCACCTTGTGAGCCCACAGAAATAAATCTACTTTCTCATAATACAGTACTGTAAAGCGGGTAATATTTGCTGCTCTAAGATTTTGCATTTTCGAAAAACCGATCAACTCGCGGCATGAAATTGTAGCCTTGCAACATTTTGCTTGTATCAATTGTTTGTCTTTATTTATCTTTAGTAGTTATTTAAGTACCGGTAATTGTAATTTTCACTGTTAAATTACAAATGAGAAACTTAAGAACACGAATAATACCCTTCATACAGTAGGGTATGCACTTGGGATATTTTTTGACTGGCCAATTGGGCTACTCACAGCAACACTTTGACTCGCCCGTCCAACTTTTGAATGGCCCGCGACCGAATTTTGTTTAAAAAAACCCTTTACTTAAATTGCACTTTAAATTTTCGGACGCCACGCGGGCGACACGTTATAAGATTTTGACTTGCCCGAGACTATTTTGAGTATCCATGAGCGACTGGGCGACCGTAAAGTGCACACCCTGATACAGTATAATATTTTTAAGTGGGTCGGTAGGGAAGATGTTGTGTTAATATTTTTTTGGGTCAGTAAAACAAATGGAATGACATGCGAGTTTAACCAAAATATGAATGAAATAAAGTTTTAAAAACGGGACATTTGAAACACATTTATGATTATTGTATATTTTCTTTTAATTCAGGTTTTTTTAGAGTCTTTATCGGTATTGAGAAAAAAGACAAAAAAATATGTATGTGGCCTGACAAAACTGAAATGTTGAATAGCAAAATCAATGAAGAGTGACAACTTTATAGTAGCTCGAGATGGCTTCAACAGGTAACAATTGTAAAACCTGTTAGTTTTACAATGTACATTGTTACACAAACACTCCTGCCCAAGCTGGCAACACATTATAATTGTCACATTGTTTGGTGTGGAGAAGCTTACAAGTTATGGTTATTACATACAAAAAAAGCCAATACATGTACACATAGTTTATTGTTAAAACAGTTTGAAGACACAATTTAGCTGCATGCCAGAAAAAATACTTCCATCCTGAGTTTGTTTGAAACATGTAGCAATGATAATGCATGTTATAGTGTTAACTTTCACTTCAACTGTCAACGTGAGCTGATGGCTGGCACAAACAAGCAAGCTGAGAGCTGTCAAATGGCATAACATCACTCAAATTCAGATAATTGATGTCGACATTTATCCGAACATTATTTATATGCTTTTATCATAATATTGGTGAACATAGTGGGGATAACATTAATAACGGTGGAATACAAGTAGCTGTATTACTATTAAAGAGAATCACTCATCATTTTGGTGTGAAAAGCAAGATCATGTGACAATAGAGTAAATCGAATTATAAATACGCAAATAAGCTCTAAGTTAACAGAAGAGAAAACACTGTCCTGTTTATCTACATAACTGCATACAACTACTATATTATTACAAACATCAACAGAAATTGCTTGTTTTATGGCATATCTCGTCAAAACACGCAACCATATAGTTTGAACACTTCTAGGTTCAGCTATTGTCTGCAGATGCAATAAAGCTGGAACTTTTGGCGCCAATATTGGTGATTGAGGATCATCAAGCAACGTTAAAGAGTCCACGTTTTGGTTCCAATGGTTGGTTCAGATCAGTTCAAACTTTTGTTAAGTGTGCCTACTTTTATTTCCGATAAAGTTTTTAAAAAAAACCCATTAAAATAGGAAAGCACATACATTTTTACTTGTCATGAAAAAAGTAAAGTTTGTTTTATTTAACGACGCCACTAAAAACACATTGATTATAAATCAGCGGTTATTGGATGACAGCTTTTATCATGATATACAAGGTGTTAAATTATTTTAACCCTATAGAATTTATCATAATGAATACAGTAGTTAGATCCACAACAATTAAAATCAGTGTATGTCATGTGTCCAAAGTTTAATTAAAAAATAGTAATGGGAAATTTGTTGACATTTAAACAATTAACTTGTAAACATTACTTTTAGTTGGACATAATTCTTGTAAATTATGAAGACAGCTAAATGATCATCGCAAATGTTCTTGTTCAAATAATTTTTTAGAAATTAGAAACAAAAAAAATTTGACTTTCAAGCAAAAGATCATTTCTACTGAAATACAATAATCGACTAAAAATCGGCTAAAAAACATTAATAAAAACTTGCAAAAAGATAGAAAATTAAAGAGTTTTAACATCAACTATATATATATGTAGCCAATATCCTGTGACTTATTATAACAGATGTAAACCTAAAATATTTTTATTAAGTGCACCTCAGTCAATGCCTAATGTGATAGCAGACACTAAATGATAAAAAGAAAACATTTATAATAGTTAGCATAAAAAATAAAACCTAGGTGAATCCCTCAGGTTCGGAACTCCCTGACCCCTTTTGCTTGATTGGTACATGTAAAAGTCTGTACTGACAAAATAAGGATTATGTATCCTATTTGATGCGTGTAATGATGCGATGACTTCCGTGCCAATATTTTGATGGTTGCTTATAGTTTACTGTATTTGTGACATTTTTACATCACTGGGACAAGTAGGTGCAATAAAATACCATTTGAGATTTTTCATATTGAAATTTTCACCATAATGAAAATGAATAAAGTTATTTCTTTGATGCAAGTATTTAAATTATTTTAGTATTAATTTATCTGTATGTCGTTGAAGTGAATTAGAAAATAGTCCAAGACAGAGGCAAGGGAAGTAACTATTTTATCAGAAGTTAAGAGATATATACACGTACCCAGTAATAGTTAAGGTTGGCTGATAAATCACTGGAGAAAGAAAGGCTTCCAAAAAGAGTTTGCCCATAAAAGCTATCTTAGAAATCTTATAAAGCAGATAACAAAATCACAACATTCAGACGATGCAAAAATGCAGTTAGATAAAATAACTATTCAAATATTATGTTTTCAGAAGTGGACCTTTTTTTGTAGAGATGACAACGTTTTACTACTGTAAAGCAATGATACAAATTCAGCCATCATACATTCAAGAATTTCCACTGTGAACACTTCTTATTGACTCATCATTATTATTATTATTTTATTGTCTTCTTATTTCAAATTGAATCTTTCATTATGAACAAAGTGGCCATCAGTTTTTAAAACAGTAGTCATTTTATATTGAACTTTAAATTGCCTAACCGACATGAGAATCTGTACTTGAAAAAAATGAGAACAATTCTTCTGATAATAGAACAGATGTATGACCTATATACATGTATTGAATAACTAATTGACTCTGGCATTGAAGTACGCAACATGGAAACATCACAACATGAGATCTTCTGTACCTAACTTTCCTTAACTATATTATTAGATAATTAATTGTATCCATACATAAACCTTATAAATCTATTGATTTAGAGTCTGATTTGTTACATGTGTGGAATGTATCAACTTTGGTTCAACCTATATGGTCTTGACTTGAAAATGGTTACTGATAAATATCCAACCACCAACCTAACTAAAGACCTGTCGTGGACAGAACTCTCTGGCGAAGTCTGAGGTTGTGCCCATGACAGGTGTGCTTGAACAGTTTTCTGATGGAAGCACACCAAAAATGACCCAACCCCAACCCTAGATAAAGCATTGATTTGTTATAAAATCTGGAGTATAAAATGGCTACAGGATTTTTTTTTCAATTTCATTTTATCATCTGAGAGGTGTTAATGATGAGGATATAGATGCGTATGCGATATGTAGTTGCGCTTGTGTTTTTAATTTATCAATGACATTAAATTATTGAAAAGTGACAATACAACATTAAGTGACCGACGTCCACTTTATAGAGGTGCTTTTTAAGAAAGGATTATTTGCCATTAATAACACGTAGCCAGTTTTCAACAGTCATTGATGAACCTCACACATACACATTGTTCTAGATTCACTTACCTGTGGAAGAATCACTGCTGCAAAAGAAACTTCGAACATTCGAGTTGTATTTATCTTCATATGACACCTGTTCCCCCACATCAGCAATATCGTGTCTGCAAAATATATAATCAGTTGCTTAATTTTACATTAACATTTCGTGGTAAAATGTTTAGTATTTTATAGACTGGTTTTGTTATAGGCTGACTTAATTCGCATTTGTAAACAACAAATTATGTCGATTATCTTTCGCAGTTACAATGTATGATATATTAATAGATATTCTAATAGTTTTTAAGCATACACTTTCAAAAACAGGTATATATGTTTTCGTTAGATTTTCATCTTGGAATTAACCATTAAAAAAGAAATGTGATTTAAATTGCTTTAAAGCATTGGCAACATGACAACTTCCAGATGCACGCAGTAACCAGATGTGCCAATGTTATAACGCATCACCACAATATAATATATCCATTACTTTGAGTGCTTATCAATAATGTGACAACTTCAATAGATTATGATATCCATAAGTTCAGTGATTGTAAAATATTATACTTACAGAGTGTTTTCCTTTGCTGCTGATTTGTCAACATTGCCAATGAAGTCTCCAAAACTGTCATCTGAATAATGTAAATGTAATGACTGATAACTTCTTATATACTCAGGGTGCAATTTGTTTTTAAAATTGTGATTAGCAGTTTTTTTATTGGATGGGGAATGGAAAAGCAACTACTGGAATTTGATTAGCCCTTATATAAAATGAGTAATAATATTGCATCGCGATCGCTAGATTTTGCATCGCTATCTGCGATGCGAACCCAGTCATTTTGCAACCTGATACTGCACAAATAACCTTAACTTTTGAAAAGGCATGGTGGCATGCTAAGCAAAATGTGTTATAACTTATATTGACCGAAACCGGGGATAATGTACTATTGTGTTAGGCTAAATAGGTGAAAGGACATGCAGTTGTGTGCTATAGTATATATATACTATATATATTTCCCTAATTATGTAGTATATGTAGTGCTTAACATTATTTTAGTCTGTAAGTATTATTTTGGAACACATTGATTATTAATCAGTGGTTATTGCATGGTTATATTATCATTTGGCCACAGAAGAAACCTGCTGCCTCCACATAGACCACTCTTACAGAATAACAGCAAGGGATCTTTTATGTGCACTTCCCAGACAGGATAGCACAAACCATAGCCTTTGGTGGACCAGTCGTGGATCACTGGTTGGAACAGGAAATGACCCAAGAATTACACTGAGGAGGATCAATCCGTCGACCTATTGCACCTCAGGTAGATGCTCTGGCTCTGAGCTATGCCCCACGCCCAACATAGCTATAAACAGGGTTGGATAAATCCCATGCCCGGCAGCCCGGCGCTACCAGATTTTGCTCCAGGGTTACTGTTTTAACAAGTGCTCGTAGCCCAGTGGGCTACCAAATATATCAATAAAGCTTTGCATAACAAGTATTTTTTTATACCTTTTCAACCACTTGTATGTTTTACTAACTTTGTATACAAGTGTGAATATTTGATAACCATTTTCTTATTATTGGGGCTACCTGAATGTGGTGCTGGGCTACCAGAATGTTGATGTGTGGTAGCCCACTGGGCTACCATTAAAAAGTAAAAAAATTTCCAACCCTGTATAATGTTCTAATTAATAATTAACATGCGTACTGTCACATAGCGTACTAACCAGATTGTTTTACTGTAGCTGTCTGAAATTCTGCAAAATCATCATCGTCAGCCGACTGTGTAGAGGCTGGCTCTATCGGGGCACACGGAGGTGCGGGGAGCATAGCTGGAACCTGACTAGACGTGTTCACCGGTGCTTGACTGGGTGGAGCACCAAGCCCTGACACATTTGGTGGTGGTAAGCCTTGACTAATGAATTGACCAGAAGTTGGTTGTGCAGCTACGTTTGTCATGGGTATACTCTGGGGAGTTGGATCAGATGTTGTCTCAGCAGGCAGAGCAGACGTCATCCCCAGTGCAGCGGTTTCCGTGATTACAGAACCTGCAAGCACAAAATAATGATTATATTTTGTGCTTATATTGTGCTATATATTAGTCCATGGGCTACTGGGGGTCACCGTGCACCCCCCCCACTATCCAACTTCTCGGGTATTTTCAAATACCCCTGGGTCCTAGGGTCAGAAAAAATAATGTTAACATTGAATAAACTTGTTCCAGGTGTAGATCG
>JAUTCZ010059381.1:0-18339 GCA_032273805.1 Melanodrymia brightae | reverse complement strand
CTTAAGTCGACATCGGTATTCAGAGCAAAGTTTGACGTTGTCGACTTAAGTCGACAGCGGTAGTCAGAAGGTTAAAACACTTAGTAAACCGGAACCTGTCAATTCCGAAAACTGGATTTATTTTCTGTACGGAAATGTAATACGGAATCCTGTCTAAACCAGATATGTATTCGGGTCCCTAGGTTGTCCGGTTTAGGCAGGTTTCACTGTAGTTTATGTGTCCACGCATATATAGTCAAATCTGCTTTTACAGCTACAGCCACCTTTATATAACAACCACCTGTCTACTAAAAACTACATGTATTCACATATTTCGCTTGTGTTTTTTTTTGTATATCCTGGATTGGTGTTTGTTGGTGGATTTAAGTCCCGAGAGTACCAGTTAAAGTTGCTAAAGTTATTAAATAATACTATGCTGATAATTTTTATGGATGATCGGGTTGGCCGAGCAGTTATAGTCTTGGACTGTCAAATGCCACATGAATTAGTGCAGTAGGTTCAAATGTCACTTATGCACATGTCTTTTAATTTATATGTACAAGTTCATCTTACCACACATATAATTGACTTTAGGTAGGTCCACAGGTTGCCTGTATCGACAGGTTTGACTGTCCATCAATGGATTGTCAGTTTAGTCACTATGTCACCTGTTCACTTTACAACCAGTGATCCATGACTGGTCTACCAAAGGCCATGGTGTGTGCCTTCCTATCTGTGGGAACATGTATATAAAAGATCTCTTGCTGTTATCCGAAGAAGAGTAGCATATGTGACAGCTGTGGGTTTCCTCTATGACCAAGTGTCGATATAGCCGTCAGTTTGACGTCCAATAACTGCTGATTAATAATCAATGTGTTCCAGTTGTGTCATTAAACAAACTTTATCTTTATCTGTTCACTTCACAGCTGGCAAGTGGGAAGCTACCGAGCATGTTCCAAAACGTGTGATACTGGAGTGAAGACTCGCAAGGTCTACTGTATCCGTGAGAACAGCAATGTGAAGAATGTAGTCAGCAACAAGCAGTGTGTGCGTCTGCCCAAACCACCAGTCTCGTCTCAGTGCGGCATGGACGCTTGTTCTGCAATCTGGTCGACTTCACAATGGTCTGCAGTAAGAAAATTATGTCTGAAAACTGTACATTTACATGGGTGTAAACTATCAGTCTGGCGACTGAATTCAGTCGTGGAAGAAATTCCAAAAGTGTTTCTCTTTATTTTATGTAATGTTATTTTCATCAAAACGTGAAATTATAATGAATTTTTAGTCACACAAATTCACTTTTGTTGCATTTACTTAGTGGATTATGGAATTGCATCCATTTTATTATCTGCTTTTTTTATGAGTGTGTGACATATTTATTAAAACCGTGCATTTGATATCCAATAACCGCTGATTGATAATCAATGTGTTCCAGTGGTTTTGTGAAACAAACCAACTTTATCGTTATAAAATCCATATCTGTTACTAGCCCAGAACAAAAATCTCATGTCCAGGAAGTCCTGAGAACTACTGGATTTGGTGAACTCTGACATAGGTACCGGTATATATAGTCTCTCATATTGTATATTTCAGTGCTCAAAGTCTTGTAGCTATGGCGTAAGAACTAGAAATGTTCTTTGTCACAAGGACAAAGAATCTAAAATGGAGGTTGAAGACCGTCGATGTGTATCTGCAGTTAAGCCTGCTGATAAAGAACCTTGCATGGTTGCAGTTTGCATTGGGGATGTTGGTAAGTTTATATATTCATAGACAAGCAGTATAAACCTGGAGCTAAATGAACATTTAATTGCTATTGTTCATTAATAGGAAGTGATATGTATTTTCATTTACAATATGCCAGGTTATCTTTTAAGGTTAAATCAAGGTTATGCATATTTCAGTGGGTTACTAGAACTCTTAAGATAAAGTTTGTTTAGCGACATCACTGGAGAACATTGATTAGTAATCATCAGCAATTGGATGTATCAGAACAAACCTGCTACCATCACACATGCTACTCTTTTTGATAAATAGCAAGAGGCCTATTATAAGTACTTTCCCACAGACACAATTACACATACTACAAGCTCAAGATGAGAAATGCAATATTACTCAAATATTGTAATGAATAGTAATTTAACATACTACTTAATAAAAAATGAGGTAATTATTGACAAATGGATGATCTTTGTAATGACCTGTATGTGTATTGTTATTTTGTCCTATTGATATCTACAGCCTGTCGTAATTGCAAAGACACAGCAGACTGCTCGCCGTATGGCAAGATATCATGCTCAGACTATCCTCTGTGGGCCAAGACTAGCTGTGCAGCTTTCTGTGGATTCTGCTCCGATGATTGCAGTGGTTTGTTCAATATACGTCTATGCAGTTACTGTTTCCTGCATTTATTAAGTCATCCATTTATCCATCACAGCTGTACATGATTAGTTTCTCTAACTGATTCAATAATTCTATGCCCATACTAATTCCTATTCTGTGACACAGATGGATACAAAATTTTAACTAAACCTCTTTGCCATTACAAAACCTAGCATTTATTGTAACAGGTTTTTAAGCGGTAAGTGGGTTTTAGTTACTGTAAACAATAATAATATTGCTATATGTTTTTTGTTTGCGAATACGCCTCTAAGCGCATGTTTGCGACATTTAAATTTCGTGAACGACCATCACCTTATTGCAAGCACATTATAAGTGGTAAAATTTTACGTGCTTACAAATTTCGCGGATTGGGTGCGAACTATGCGAAAATTAAATGCACACAAAAACTTTCACGGTTTACGGTAGTTAGTAATAACTTATTTACATGCTTATATCCAATTAAGTTTCAAGCACGTCAGTCATGGCCATGCAAGCCAACTGCCTCGACTGCCGGTCCAGGACAGAAGTATGAGAGGAAACCTGCTACTCCTATTTGATAAGCAGCAAGGGATCTTTTATATGCTCCTTCCTACAGACAGGACAGTACATACCACATCCTTTGTTACACTAATTGTGGACACTGGTCGGTGTAAGTGGTAGTACACCTACCAATTGAGTATTGCAGAGCTCTCACTCTGGTTTGGAGTCAGTACTGGGATTAAAAATCCCATATGCAGAATGCCTTTTCAAATAGATTTTGTTATACCATTTCATCTTTATAATAAGGATCTAAACATAATGAAACCAGTTCAGACAAATGTTGTGTTATTTTCAGCTGTATGATATGGAGGCTGGTGGAAGTGCCATCTATTGTGGAGAGAGAGAAAGCCTAATATGGGAGTTTCTGAGCCCATTTGTAAAGATAGTTTTTATCACTGACAGAAACAATTCGGGGAGAGGCTTTGTTGCTTCTTATTCCATCCTGGAATAAATGTAATATTGTTATCAAATATACAATATATTGTTAATAATTACTAGTACTTGGTTGTTTTATATAATTTGTGTGGATTTGTGAAAACATGGCCTATTTCTGCCAGATGTGTTCATATTCAATCATTTGTAGTTCGTTATCCTTCAAAAACTTGAATAAAACATGTACACTGGACAATAACCTCCAAATCATCTGTGTACATTGACACGTCCATGGCAAGAGCAATATATTATTATTAAATTGTTGTTTAACGACACCCCAGCATGAAAAAAAAAAGACATCGGCTATTTGGTATCAATATATGGTATAAATGAGCAATGCAATGACAATTATCATGTAGATACTAAAATATAGTTAGGGTGCATATCCACCAACCACTAACAGCTACGGACCGACACGTACATTGAAAATTTCACAAATAGACTAATACTTTAATGGGCTTATCGGCCTCATCTCTATTACAGTAATCCATCCCAAAGTGTTTACAAACATCATTCATGAACACAGAGCTAATTCTGACAGTTTGTTTTTTTGATATATGGTAGAAGGAAACTTTTTGTGTGTCAGACTGTAGCTGTTTTGTGTTTGGTGGAATCGCATACTTAAGCTCAGTTTATATGTCTCCACCGACCACGGTTAGCCGGTAGTAGTCAAACTTTGTCCCGATTATGTTCATACTTGATCTGCTTAGGTTTGAATCCCACTTACAAGTACACATAACTGTTTTCATTTATATGTCCTGGGTCGATATTTCTGCTGGTGGAGTTACCGGTAAGTCCCTGAATGCACCACAAGACCAGTTGCAATTGAAAAATTGCTGATAATACTATGTATTATATTAATTTCGAACTAGAGTGCTCGACAGTATAAATCATAACTACAGCATGAATTGGCCCCAAGTCTTTAGTTTCTGTTTGAAATTTGAAGCATGTCGAAATCAGTACATCTACATGACAGGGAGGGTATTAAAAACAAGAGATAATGTACTTTTCTAAACACATCTTTATTTATCATATTAAGCTCTTGTCTAAACACAGATAAGTCCAACAACATACACGAATGTAATAGTATTTATCTGTAGAGTAAAACTAAAATATTATACAATAATTTGGTATATAACTTCATGCCAAAGCAGTTTGCTTTTGTGTCACTTTAAATATATAGTTTTTATTATTATTGTTTGCTTGCTTCATTTTGAAACATACTTTTATTTAATGTAATGGATCATGTTTATTAAGGGCTGTTAAAATATTATGTAATGCTTGGGATGGGTGGGGGAGTGGGAATAATAAGTCTAAGCATTTTTCTGGGGTGTGTTTGTCTGGCCTAATATTATATAATACTAAACGAATTTGTTATTAGGTCTCAATGAAAATTGTGAAATGGAAGATTACATTAATTATGTGATTATTAAATATACTGACTGATAAGAGACTGGATAAGTAGTGATCATTGGGTCAAGTGCATATGGCTCTTGTACGGCTCAGTGGGGTTGTTGGTCCTAGCATTACTATGTCAATCGTTACGGTAGCATGACATAATATTTCAACAGCCACTCAGTATGGTATGTTCTAAATCAATGGATTCTTAAACATCAGTAAATAATAAAAAATCGAATATTTTATCACAGGACAATGCTATAGAAGAGAAAATCACCACAATAATATGTATATATACATGACTAAGACAAATAAAGTTCTAGTTGTTAATTTATGTTACATCCATGTATAGTTTTGTTCTAAATCACAGAACTTTGCAGTAGTTTCTTCAGACAGAGTTGTAAATACATTGTCTAGTCGTCTTCATTCAGAACTGAAAAAGGGCAAAATGCAAACATGATTATAAACTGTGATCTCTGGCTATACAAGGTAAATGTGAATCTCTAAACAAAGTCAAGATGGCATGTGCTCACAAATAGAAACCAAAGCAGTGATGATGCTAGATTTGTCTAAAAGGTAACTAAGCACAGTCATTTTGTGTTTGTCTGATGATTCAAATGTTTAAATAATAAAAATGTGTGAAATGGCTCAAATAGGGTATTAACACATGTACATCAGTAGTTATCATCTGTGTCAATGCTGCATTAAATTTTGTTTTGAAACTGCCAAATCTCAAACGGTACAAATGACTTGCACCTAAATGCATAGTTTCTGTGCTTACCTTATTTACTGCAGTGATTGCACGTTTTCAAATGCATAGTTTCTGTGCTTACCTTATTTACTGCAGTGATTGCACGTTTTCTTACAGTTTGTTTTAGACCACTCGGCATATTTTGTGCATACATCAGCGCCATATGCTGGACAATCAGCAACGTTTTTACAGTCAGCTAAAATTAGAAAATGAACGACTCGCCACAAAATCTTTAACATTCATATAAAAAACAATTATAATATTATATTATTTTTGCATGTAGTAAATTATGTAGATAAGGAAATACAAACTATCTGTCCTGAGTAAAGTCAAAGCTTAAATGTCAATCTATAGTCACAGCTAAAATACTTATTTACTTTCACAAAGGATATATACGGTACATGTAAGTGTGATAATTTAGGTACGAGTGTCATAAACATCATCTGTCATGGACACGAATGTAATATTGTTTATTACCATAGAATTGTCTGGCTAAATAAACACATCAATAAATGTTTACAAACTAACAGCATTTCATTGCCCGCAAAGTAATGCTTGTTCATTAGTGACATATTTATACATCCATAAGTAATGAGTACACATATATCGTTATCAACTGCTGCAAATAGTAAAACATGTATATATACTAAAAACTAACAAATGCACAGTATGTATGCAATGAGGAAACTGTAAATGTTATTTGCTTTATAAATGACATTGCCAAGAGAACAAACAATTTAATTACCGGGTATGACATACAATGGAAACTCATTATTAACACATCATTTATAAGAAAGCAAACAGCAAGTCTTCATCATCCAAGTTAAAAACTAATTACCAAGTCTCTAGAGCCAACACCTCCATTACACAATAAACAGCAAACTATGTGACTTAATCAGTCAAGTTAAAACCGGTTAGTAGCTGCTTTTAGTGCCGACACCACCATCTACACTTGTATACCAGTAACCATAACCAGATATTTTTGTTAATACATGTTAGCATACATGTACACAGAAAAAATATTTTAAAACCTGAACAAAATCCACAGAACTTTTCACAGTTGAGCTGTGCCCATTGCTTATATTTTGTACAAGCATTTTTGCCATATGCTGGGCAGTTGGTTTTTTTGTTATGACATTTGTTCCCTGAAAGAAATGTCAAAAGTCTGAGAGAAAAAACAAGCATAAAAAAAGTCATGTTCTGATTTCTTTTCTTGTGAAAACATTTGTCCACAGTTGATCAATGTTTTATGTTGAGATCAGAAGTGGAGGGGTGGGGGAGGGTGTCAAACCAAATTCTAACTTTGTTTGCATTGTGAAGCACATTGATATTTATATACAGTACCAAATCCATCTTTGAAGACTGGTACCAATGGAGTAACAATTATAAAGATTATTTTAGTGGTTCAACCGTCCTTTTAACAAGTATCAATAGATTAGTAAATGTAAAACAGAATTCTGATTTTGAGGAATACGTTCTTATGACTAAACAAGATGTGTTTTACAATATTCTATGAATTTGTTTACAAAATAACTTTTCATTATTTTCACTCCTTTTAAATTTATACCAGGGGTAGAGCTAGGAGATATATATACAATATAAAAAATGTTTAAAAGTTTTGAAATATTTCATGAAAATTTATATAAAATAAGAATATTTTACAGGAGGATCAAGTTTAATACCAAATGGAACACAACAGGAAAAGTTTTTAAAAATTATATACATGTAAATACATGATTAAAATGACAATAGAATATGTTAGGAGAGGGGACTGGACTCCCTAATCCCATAAAATATTTTAACTAGTTTTCTCCTTCGGAGCATGTTAAACAACACATTCTTTTTTTCTTATTAAATTTACAACTTCAGAAGTTTGGTTTGGCTAAGTTTTTCTTCATATAAAACAATTAGAATGTATTTGAAAGTGGGATGTCTTTTGTACCTTTATCTCCACCACAATGACCACATTTCTTCTGACAGTTTTGTTTGGCCCAGTCCTTGTAATCAGTGCAGACGCTATTGGGATGGCCATTGCATGTAGCCTCATCCTTGCACTTGACATCTGAGACATCTGAAAACGTAAAATTTTATAGGTCAATAAATAATTGGCTAACAAGAAAAATATAATTATGTGCATTTATACATGTAAAGTCAAGTTTGTTTTATTTAACGGCGCCACTAGAAACACATCGATTATAAATAGGTGGTTATTGGACGTCAGACACATAGTTATATTGACTCGGAGGAAACCCGCTGTCGCCGCTTCATGGGCTACTCTTACCGAAAAACAGCAAGGAGTCTTTTATGTGCACTGTCCCATAGACAGGATAACACACCACGGAATTTGATAAACCAGTCGTGTACCACTGGCTGGAATGGAAAATAGCCGATAAAATTTATACATGTATGCATACATACGTACGTACATACATGTACATGCAAGCACTCACACTAACACATGTATATGACATGTATGTAATCTTTAAATGAGGAGCAGCATATACATTTTTATTAGAAACATTACCATTAATACAATTTACATCACCATTAACACAATTTACATCACCGTTAGAACAATTTCCATTAGTTCCATTAACATTAACACCATTGAGATAAACCACAATACCCCGGACAGATTTCCAATGCCCACTGGTTATGTTCTGTGTGCATGTTTTTACCACATTTTATGCAATCAGTGTGATCCTTACTAGCTTTTCCCTTACCTTTACAGAGCCCACACTTCTTTTTGCAATTTTGTGCAGCCCAATCTTTGTACTCTGTACACACGTTGTTACCATAACCATCGCACTGTGCATTGGCATCGATGCACGCACTGCTGGAGACTGGTGCTACAGTAGTAGCTGCAGCTTCATTACAGAAGCCACAGTATTTAGCACAATGAGAATGAGCCCAGTCCTTATAGTTATAGTCAGTACAAGCTCCTTTTCCATATTCAACACAGTTGTCAGCCGCATCTTTGCATGAACCCACAGCTAAATTAGAGTTTTAAAATGACATATTGTGCTCAATGAATACTGTGCATTCTAGTTAGTACTTATTAAATGCCAACAAATACATTGTTATATACAAATAATTCATGTATTAACTTTGAATAACTTTTCATGTCTTAAATACCACTGGTGATAATCTGCATTGGATGTATTATCAATTTTATCAAGGTCATTTATGTTATGAATGTCATTAATTTTATCAAGGTCATCTATGTTAAGATCATCAGAGTTATCAAGGTCATCAATTTTATCAAGATCATCAATGTTTATTAAGATCTTCAATGTTATTAAGGTAATTAATCGAAGAAAAGTCGTCAATATTTTAAGAGAAAAGAAAACTAAGTTTGATATTTCAAAAGGCTTAAAAGCACTGTACAATGTAAGCCATACTGATTTATATTTCGAAGATATTAAGCTAACCTGAGGACTTCTTAAGACAGTATCCACAAAACTCCTGACAGTTCTGTTTGGCCCAGTCACCATAATCCGAGCACACATTATCACCGTAAGCCTTACAGTCCTTGATGTTTTTACACTTATCTCCAGCTGAGGAAAACAAAATGGCATTCAACATACTTTAAATGGTCCTTTTAACATAATTGTATTGAATATCATTCATCTTAACTCCAGTTTGATCATCATCCTTTAACTTGCTTTAACGGGCTATCAGAAGTGGAAGTAAATTAACAATCACTGCAACTGCAGTCATGATATATAACATAGATTATTCATCTACATGGTCACGTAAAAGGAGTTAAAAATAACTTTGTTAAAAGAGGATCCTGACCCTTTTGTCCGTTGCAGAGTTGAATAGCCTGCAGTGGGTTAACATTGACCTGGATTTTAGATCTACATTTTTTTCACTGTGTAAATGGGTAATCCAGGTTAACAAACCTTGTGCAGATGGTCATTTGTCTACATCGCAAGATTGTGTAATGCAACTTACTGATATCTGGATTACATGCTGCTGTAATACAACTTGTTTTAGAATCCGGTTTCTCAGCTGCAGTACATGATAACTCATTGATCTCCTTATTGGAACTTACATCCTGGTAGCACTTGACATCCCTAGTTTTTGTTCCTCGAGCACAAGTTATAGAACACTGAAAAATACCAAAAATTCTTTCTGTATTCCAATAGATTATTTACAAATATTAAATACAGTTGACCGATAAAACTATTGTGGTATTTAAACTAGAATCAGCATCTCAGAATAAAATCATCAAGACAGCAAAACAGCACCAAATTTTAAAAACACAATTACTTTGATAGGATGGATCAGTATAAATTTATCATATTTTGGTATGCATATTCCATCAAGACTTATTATGACAATTTTCTATGCTTTATTTAATTACCGCAGACCATGCACCAGTCTTCCACACCCCACTACATGCAATCGAACCACAGGCCTGACTCCGTGATGGTTTGTAACCAGCTGGACAGTTGTTTTCTCCCACTATCATCCGTTGTCCTGCTACGATCTGAATACATTGTACTTGTCGCGTCTGCTGACCGCCACCACACGTCTTAGAACAGGCACTGAATGAACCAGCTTGCCATCTAAAATATCAAACATTTTCAAATTACCTCTTTGGTGAAGTTTACTTTAAGAATCGAACTGGTTAGTGAAATCATGTGACAGGGAAAAAATTGAGAAACAAATTTAAATAATAATATTGTGTAAATAATTATGCTTTATTGCTTAGAATTGGGAGTCGACTTACAGATAAATTTGTTTAATGAGCAAAGATATACATATTATGCAATAATAACCCATTCCTTATAGTTATCAAAACTGCAGCAGAGATACATGTATAGTACTCAGCATATTCTAACATAATAGAATATGAAAATCGGTGATAATGTTCGTATTTTACTGACGAAATGTCATTTTGATTTAAAATTGTGATGGTTTTTAGTGGAAATATTCATATTTTATCCTATGAAAATCAGTGATGTAATTAAGTTTTAAATAACTACATGTATTATGCACAGTATTTGTCACCATGTCAGAGTGATGTGCATAAAGCCATCATCTGATTCGGCAGCTGAGCTGAGTGTAAATCTGGGGAAATGTGTGCGTATAAATTTAGCGTTATTCGAACTCCACCTCAAGTCACAAAATTTAATTGCATGTGCTATGGTCGCAATATTAATCTAGTTTACAGTATTAGAATAAGTGAATTACTCACTGTGCTGGACAAGCAGGCCGACTGCAAGGTTTTCCGAAGGTGCTGGGTTTGAGGTGAAGATTACAGTGGAAACTTTCAACCTGAGCTCCACTGGGCCCTATACACACGGCCTCCATTGCTTGGGTGCCTTGAAGTATAATTTTGTATTTATATACATGTACAAAGAAAACTAAACTATGCATATATTTAACAATTCCTCATAACTGGCATGCTGATCGAGCAACCAATACTTAAAGACAATTGGTCGTTGGGTTTTATCATAAGATAAATTTGGTGCATATCTTTATAAATAAAACGAACACACACCTAACTATTTTTTTTTTTTTTTTATCAGTTGTAATTTATGTAACATTTATTAAATAAATTATAAATAGAGGTGACATTGATCTAGTTTTACAAGATCCATACTATTTAATAGTCATTAGCAAACAGAAATACATGTGTGGATAAGAATGTTGGGAAGCAATGGAATGAAACACGTACCACGACCACAAGTGATACTGCAAGCTCCTTCAATTGTTTTCCAGTTCATCTGAGAAGCACTGGCATGTTGATTGGGAACGTAGTATTCAAACGAGATCTGAGGATTCACACCTTGGTACCCATCACCATACAGTCGGTACACCTGATACAACAGTTAGTTAGTTAGTTATAACTTATTTACATGCTTATATCCAATTGAGGCTCAAGCATGTCTGTCATGGTCAACCAGTCCAGCTGTCTCGGCTGCCTGTCCAGGACAGAAGTTCGTGTTAATATGGTATTAAACTGAAATGTGTATTTTTCTCCATTTACATCATTATCATCAGGTGAACTAGAAATGAGAGATTCTTTCCACGGTAGCTGTCACAAATTTCAACACAATCTCTAATATATATATGACTAATCACCATGTTCAAGAAATCTTAGATCTACATGTACAATAAGCAAGCATGGCCATCATTTTCTAAAGAGCAACCACCATTCACACAGAACAGATGTCTTTGGTGCATTCTGGTCACAACCTATGGTATACAATACATTACTGTGTGGTAATGTGTTATTTATACTAAAAAGGGGTGAGAGACATTTGTACGTTGGTTACCCCCACTCCAAAAAGTGGGAGGGGGGACATGTCCCACCTGTCCCCCCACCAAGTGACGCCCATGTGAGCAAGTAACCAAACTCACCTGTGCTTCAATATCAACAGACAGAGGCCCATCAATTACAATTTTCTCAGGATGTGATTTATAATCAACAATGACTCCACCTCCTGAGTACTTTCCAGACCTGTCTCTGTGTCCATCAGCACCATTGAAATACCTAATTCCATTCACCGAAATACCTGCAATCAAACATTGAAATACCTGATTCCATTCACCGAAATACCTGTAATAAAACATTGAAATACCTGATTATATTCACTAAAATACTTGTAGTTAAATATTGAATACACTGTACCAGTAATTTAACATTATACTAGGCAAAATATTAATTCTGACCCCTTTTCGCACTTTTTTACATCGATTCATGTAGCTTGTTTTTTTTCGTGATATACTGTTTTGTGATGTTAAAAAATTGGAAAGTAAAATTAGTCATTATTAGATACACATCACATTTCTATATTTGGCAATACATAATAAAAATATCTAGCCTAGAACAATGAAGTAAAATCAGTAATACTCACTCATTACAGTAAACGTGTTCAGATTCATAATAAAAATATTAGTTGCACCTTTCGGTATTCTAGCAAATGTCACATATTCTGAAAACAAAATAAACACTATGAAAATATACAGGTATTTTCAACAGTCAGAAACAGTCAGAACTGCATTTATGGGTGTCGAGACCCCCGATTGGAACAAATTGTATAAAATTCACCATCCAATTATTAGGTCCACACTTGGTCCACTCATCTAAACAATTATTAATGTAAATACAGGTGTACAGTGAAACCCTTCTAAACTGGGACAATCAGTAAACCAGAATTCCCTTTAAACCAAACTTATTTAGAAGTTCCGTACAAAGTTAAATACTTTATTTAAACCTCTCTAAGTCAGACCATGGGCATGACGCTCAAGACAATTTTGAAATTTAGATGACCTTAAATTATATATCAATACTAAAATAGCCATTTGTAAATGAAGATTGTTTTTGAAATGCAGAACGTAATTAAGTTTAAAGAGAGATACGATTGAAGAATAATGTTTTTACTTTTGTCTTCCCCTTGTTGATATTTTCCAGCCACCTTCTTGCAGGAACTGTTGTCTCCACTGCACACTCCACACTTGTCATAAGTTCTCTGTGACTCAGTCGATCCATCACAGCTGAACTCCTAAAACATAATAGAAAATACCCAGATGTAGGAAGATGACAAAACATGTGAAATTTTGAAAAATGCTTCAAAAACATATTTTTCTCCAATATCTGAACAGGAGATGGCACATCTCCCCTGGCTCATCCCTCGGTGCCACAAATATATAATTTTATAAACAGAGAAACCCCTCTAAGCCGATCACACTAGGGACAGAATAAAATGTTTGGTTTAGAGAGGTGTCTGGTTTACTGAGGTTTAAATATTTAGCACTTGAGGTTGTACAGGGCTTTCAAATAAGTTGAGTTTAAAGGGAATTCTCGTTTACTTAAGGTCCAGTTTAGAGGGTAACACTTTAGTAACACTTTAGTTCACTGTTTTTACTCAACCTTCAAAACAGTGTGGTTGCAATTTCTCACAGACAGGATAGCATACACCACGGCCTTTGAAAAACCAGACATAACCCAACGGATCCTCTGAGGTGGATCAATCCTTGGACCCATCGAGCCGCAGGTGGTCGGCTTACAGCTGGATTATGCCCTGCTCCTCCGTGACATACTTAGCCTACTTACCCTACACACTCCACTGACACATCGGTGGAAAGCTGCGGTATTTCCAATGCAGTCCGTACCGTCCCGGAACTGCCGTTTCCCATCCAGTGTGCGGAGGTGGATAGAAGACTGACCTTCAACTTGACAGTACAGGTTGCACTCATCCTTGCCTGTCGGTTCAAAGAGAAAGTTTTGTTAATGACATTACTGGAACACATTGATTATTGATACACATCTTAAGGTATCATAGAATGAACATTGCTGGTAGTTGTTCCATTCATAGAAGGACAGATACAGAGGATGTAGATAGTCTATGGTAACAACCAGCTGAGATTAGATAGAAGAAAAATGTCTGCATAAAGTCATGTTACTACAGAAACAAGAAGAATATGATATGCCACAATTAGCCAAAAAGAACTTATACACTGACCTTCAACATTTGCTGGAATAAAATGGAAGTTTTGGGTAAAGAGTGGATACTTATCAGTGGCAGCACACTGTTCTTCTCTGAAGTTAGTGTTAGATGCACAAGGCTGAAAGGAGAATGTGGTATTAAAGTGCATTCAAAAGCATTGGCAAAAATGAATAGGAACTTAATGTGAAAAACAGATTATTTAATGACACCTCTGAAGCCCATTGATTAATAATCAAACACATGTCAAACACATGGTTATGTTGACACCACGTAAGTTACTCTGCATACACACACTGTGGACTGTGATGTACCAGTCATGGATCATTGTTGGAATGGGAAGTAGCTTATAATGACTTTATAAGTAAAAGTAAGTCTTCTCAGTGTCATAATTATTTGAACACGGGGGAAAAAAAACTAGATCTGCAAGCAAAATTATTATGCAATCATATTTATGTGTAGCCATCTAATGTTATCAAAGTTATTAAAGTTATCAAAACATAAAGACTTCTTTACCTGCATGTTACATATTTCAGCTTTTGCTTCAAATCCTTCACATGGTTTTCCACCAAACAGAGCCCTACATTGATCAAATATTAAATCACTCTATTGAAGGCGATGTTACACATTGCAAATTATCATATCAGACTGAGTCTACTTTTACCACATCAATAATTATGTTGACCATCGTGCTGTAAAGTTTTAACATGGTTAATAGATATCCTTAGAACATAAACTCTAAGTTGAGACAATTCAAACTTTATTACTATATGATGTATTACATTTAAGTAATTACTCAAACCAACAATTCAAATCCAGCAAATAATGGTAATAACAAAAGTGAGTCAGTAATGGAACAAAGAAGTGAATCTATGACATTAGACAAGATAGAAAATATGTGCAGGACAAAAACTTGGTAATGTGCTCAGAAAAGCAAGTACCGGGCCCAATCAACTTTTTGGACCGTACCCATGGCCGGGGTGTCTAAACCTTCATTGGATTGAAAATCAATCGACTTTGTTCCTTACTTTGGATTGTTGCACTTTCGTCCCTTGGTGCGTACACCACCACCACACAACCGAGAGCAGGAGGACCACTCCAGATCCCATTTAGACCAACCTCCATCCCGGGCTGCTGGGCCGTTTGGGCCAATGTCAACACACTGACCATGTATACACCACTGAAGCAAGAATAGTGTACATCAAAATGAGGAAAGAGAACTAACTACATGTTCCCAGCTTGTCGTCCAAACTATGCATTTTACATTTTTGGAATTCTACTATGTATTTTAATTTACTGGTAAACTTTCAAGAAGTCACTAAATACTAGTGATTATAATGCTGTGGGACAAAATGTTTGTCTTTTATTGTCATTTCTTTACATCACATTATTATGAGATCAACATCTATATAGCACACACATGTTTGTTTTTTGGGGTTAATAAAGAATCCTGTAAAAAGGTAAGCAACAAGTTGTTTCTGACTGTAAACAACGATCTTATCCCATTTAGTTATACATTCTTTATCAATGCCAAATCCACCCTCCTCAAAAGAAATTTGCTTAAAATATACTTTTCATGTAATTTGTGCAAGGCCTAGCTTGGGTTTTCAGATGGTACACAACCTTTTTCGGCAATGGCATAAAGCAAGTACATACACTGTAGAGCATACACACATTTACATCATACTTTAATAAAAAATAAATATTTGTAATCTGAGGTGGTACGCAGCTGCATATATGGAAGTTACATGTAGGCCCCTGTAGTGCACACAAATTTGGGTGCTAATATTTTCGGCACTGTGTTTACCAGTGTGAAATCACTGCAATCTAAAACCCAATAATACAATTGTGTAAACAGCATAGCACAACTTGACTGAACAGGCATCTGTTAAACGATTACCTTTCTTTGACCACACTCCGTACCATCCATACGAGGTGCCTGACTTCCAGTACACTGGCCAGGAAGGCGGGGATCAAAGCAGATCAATTTGGCACACTCGTCCTGTAAAACATACTTTAGGTGTCATTCGTATTCACATTAAATCAATTCAAATGGATTATTGTAACATAATTTTAGTTTAAAGAGTTGTTAGGTTTACTAGGATTACAATTAAAGCACTATATAATGCAAGTTACAAGTGATATAATTATCCCTCTCGCCTTGGGTGCAGCCTCGGCATTGGGTCCCAACCTTTGATGGTGGACTGTAGCCAGAGCTGGGGTGTCTAAACCTTCAGTGGACAAGGCACCTTAAACTAAGGCAGTCAGTCAGATATAATTATTCAACTAGACCGAGAGTACACCTACCCCTCCAAATCTGTCTACCAGTGATGTTCCTGTACACAGAGTGGAGCCTTTGTTAATGAACAGCTCACACTGGGCAGTCCCATCATACACGACTCCAGGCAGGTCTCTTGGGAGATCATAACCTCTGCTCTGAGGCACATCGTTCATACATGATGCCTCGCCCGAACTGAAACAAGGTGAACAATGCATACAATAATTTAATAAGTAGCTTGGAGGACATTTTTATATTGTTTTCAATACATATAATGTCAAACCTGCTATAATAGCCACCTTAATACAACAACCACCAAACTATAAAGAGCCAGTCATGTATGTTAATAATGCAATACAACCTGTATATAAAGACCACCTGCTCATAAAAGATCAAATTTGTATATCTTTATAAATGCATAAAATTAATGTCAATGTGTTTTGGAAGGTGGGAGGATTGCTTCTATATTAATGTAAAAATTCCATTACATAGTTGATCAGTGTATTATATTAAGATTAGAATGGGAGGGAGGACAGTATGTCAAACCAAATCCTAACATTGTTTGGATTGTAAACAAAATTTACATTTATGCATGGTCCCTTGACATGTTTTATTGTATGCATTTTAGTCATATTGAAGATTTATCAATCTCTAGAAGACAGGATTATAAATGATGATCTTGGCAACAGAATTGCAGACTGTTACAATTTGTATTTAAAGTAGATTTACCTGAGAAAGTTGTTGAGGGCGTTTACACTGCATGAAGACCACTGGAAAGCTGTGGAACTACTGGAGCCACTCGCAGACATGATGTTCAATTTGTCTTCACAGAAGTTGTTCTCACCATCATGCCGCATTCCCAGACTAATACAAAGATAAAGATAAGTTTGTTTGTTTAATGACGCCACTGAAACACATCGATTATAAATCAGAGGTTGTAGGATGTCAGACGCATGGTTATATTGACACATGGTCTCAGAGGAAATCTGCTGTCCCGGCTACATGGGCTACTCTTACCGAAACAACAGCAAGGGGTGGTTTATGTGTACTATCCAATATACAGGATAGCTCACAACATGGAATTTGATAAACCAGTCGTGTATTACTGGCTGGAACGGAAAATATTCAATAAAAATCTTTTGCGCTGTGGAGGATCGATGCCTCGACCCATTCCGCCACAGGCAGACACTCTACCTCTGAACTATGTCCCACCCTAGACTAATACAAAATTAATGCAACACAAATGCAACATTTTGTTAATTTAATATTCTGATTCTTATTAATGGATTTATAAGGCAAGATAAATGACTTGATGCAGTTTACTATTAAACCATGAACTTCAAACACATAATGCATATAAAAATCTTACACCAAAACTGAAAAAAATATTTTTTTAAATAATAATGTGGCGATTGTTAGTTATTCCAAAGTATCATCATTTATCAAATGGTTTTAATTAAATTTGGATATTTTTATTTCAATATAAACTATGTATATTACTATAGAAACTAATATTATTTGAAGCATAACAATTACCTGTGACCTGTTTCATGAGCAAAGGTCAATCCAATGTCAAGGCCATTGTCCTCCAAGATGGAGCAACGTATGTTTGCTTGGCACATTCCACCAAGAGATGCTAAACCTGTAGTTGACTGAACTCCAAGGTGTTTTAGGTCCGTTCTGAAATCCAAACATAACAATAACCAAATTTTCAAACACATGGAGCTTAACATACATGTATTACAATTATTGTTTTAGACATCAAATACAGTTCTGGGTATCTTGTGATATAACATTTATTAGCACAAGATAGTGTACAATTTGACAATTTTTGTTCTTTTATTAATTAGCGCCAGAAACGTTTGATATTAAAAAACATAAGGGGGTTATTCTTTTTACAATTTAATATTATTCTCTTTAGGATTTTTTATTTTTTTTAATGATATACACTGTATTACACATACTGGGGTATTTATAAAAAAACAATTATTTTTTTTGTTTTTAAGGTGCTTACATTTTCAAAATTCAGCAGTAATATTGGGTATGCTCGTTTTCCACTTCTGGATTTCGCTTCCAACAATTCCATCCTGTTGCGAATCGAGTGAAAATGGAATCGGTAG
>JAUTCZ010059370.1:0-10018 GCA_032273805.1 Melanodrymia brightae | reverse complement strand
CTGCGTGACCATGACAGACGTGATTGAACCTTAATTGGATATAAGCACGTAAATAGGTTATAACTAACTAACTAAAGCAAATTGATACACCTTAATATAGGCATTGCCTGTTGGTCAATCCCCAATGTACACACGTTTTGTACTCAATAAATATTGTTTTAAAAAAACCTATACTATTATAACCAACCTCATTATAAGGGAAGCATTAATAGCTCCAATCATATCACTTGGCCCTACAGGACCTGTGCTTAACGTTGATACTGCAGCATTCAGGACTGTGTTTGGCTCAGTCGCCGGTCCTTAAAGATGAAATAATAGTTTACATGCAATAACCGTTACTTTATTTATTCACTTTTTTTATTCACTTTTTTTATTGAGATAGAAATTAATCGGTGAAAGGAAACTTACACAGCACCGACACTTTATTAAATATGCACCGCACGACCAGGAACAGGACGTAGCTCTGTGCAAAATCATCTGCCTGAGGCTGCGGCTCAATAGGTCAAATGATTGATCCGCCTCAGGGACCCATCTGGTTATATCCCATTCCAACTAGTGATTCACGTCTGGTCTATCAAAGGCTGTGTGTGTGCTATCCTATCTGTAAAAGTGCACAAAAAAGATCCCTTGCTGTTGTTTGATAAAAGTAGCCTATGTGGTGGCAGCGGGCTTCTGTGATGTCCATATAACATCCAATAACCGCCTTTATCAAGTACATTTACATTTTGAAAATAGAAAACGTATCTCAATCATAATTTAATGGGAGAAGTAAAAAAAAAATGTCTTGTAACATATGGTTTGGCCCATTATCTCCTTTAATAGTTTATGAGTTCAGTGTCTGGTACGCAGTGTCCAATATTCATAGATGACCGACATCATTCCTCAGTGTGACCATCCACCATTGAGAGTTTGGAAATAATGAAGGTTCTGTGTTAAGTTGAGGCTATTCCTCCTGCCCGTCTGCCTCACTGTACTGAAGTGGGAAGAGTGCATTACGGCTTATTACCGCAGCTTATTACCGCGGCTACAGCGTGTGTAATCCTGCACTTGATGCCAATCCAACTCTCCATTGTCTCGCGTTATGAACTTACTTCTTCAGTCCTTGTGGACCGATTTTCCGCAATCTTCAGAATCATCAGACTAGAGATGACAGTTAATGTCACGTCGTAACTGGTGTTATTTAATAATGCAAAAAAGTATCTCCGTGACCTTTACAAATTTATTACATGCCTGGCGGTCTGGGATTGGCAAGCAAGAGGTTGTCAACAGAATCTATATCAATACATTCTATGCACTGAATACAATATAAAAACCTGACTGCTGTTATTTAAAGGGAGCGTCTAGAAATACAGACACATTATAAAGAGCTTTGTTCATTGCCTAACAATCGTGGCGTTAAATTGAAGCTTTTTCATGATGGTAAATGTTGTGCCCAAAATATGTGTGCCTAAATTAGGGTGCCCAAATTATTTGTTGAAAAAATCTTTTTTTAAATTTATTTTTGGATCTGGGATTGGTAAAGAATGTCCCATCAGTAATACGAACTACGCAATAAGTAATTAGTTTAGCCAGGCAGTGCTATTAGTATTATCTAGATGAGAAAACCATGTTTGCTGTCAGAAGCACAGTTTTAGCTTACTGTTTCACAGGATCTTTTATAAATGCCAAGTAAACAAGATTAAATCAATTTTATTTCTTGAGTGTGTGAGCACGCAGTATAGGGAGTGTGTCCTTATTAACGAGATCTAATATAAGACCTGAACAATGTATGGAGATACGGTGAACATCAATGGCACGATGTCAATATATTACTATCTATAGATAACATAAATGGAGACAGATTGTTAAATTGTGATTAATATCTAAAGGAGTTTGGCATTTTTTACCATTAGACTATTAGTGTGTATAAGCGAGACAGACCAAAATGCTCAACATACTAATTACTGTTTGTAATGTTTCAATGATATAATGTTCTGTGATTTATTGTGAGTAACAGGGGTTTCAATAAATTGTAAACAATCTACTAGTCCATAGGTTAGTGGGTTTTAAAAGTCGCAAGCCATGATTGATATTTCAGTTATCCATTTTTAGAGAAAATAATATATTTTTAAAATTTCAACAAGATAATCTAGTGTAATGTAGATTAACTAAACAAATTATTATCTAATCGTGAATAAAAATGGGTTACTTTGGTTTTTTTAATAACCATCGACAGGATGACATTAAAAATTTACTAGCCTGAATCCAAATTTCACTTACCAGGCTAGTAGGGTTACCATAACCTAGAAGTCTGGGTAAGTATATTTGTAGGCCTACAGATAGTCTAATAACATACTCCTCCCCCCCCCCTCCTCCCTTTCCCTCCTACATTTTGATAGGTCAAAATCTACTTGATAACCAATTTTAAAACTTGATGTGGCCGTAAATTGAAAAAAGCCAGATGCTTACATGCAAATTGTTTAAAACCCCATTACTTGATTGTAAATTTGCATGTAATCCCCATCATTGAACGTCAAATCAGTCACTGTCTCAGTAACCCTCTCAGACTGTAATCAAATTCAGATGATTCAAACACAGTTTGAAGCTCTTTATCTTGGTCATACAGTTAATTTTTATTCAAGATAAAAACATGTTATGCTGTAATAACTACTGTTGGCTACTGTTTACATACATGTATTATATAACAAGTGGTGAATGACTGGTACAATAAAGGCTGTGGAACTTCGCATACAGTCACAGAATGTCAAATGGCCAATTTGTACAACCACAATACAGAAACAGTTGTTTTTAGTTGAACAAAGACAGAAAACAACAAATGTACAGCAATGTATGCTTAGCACCGAAAGAACTTTGAAGACTTGTGCTAAATGTTACTATTATTGTTGATGACAATACATGCTACATGTCATTTATGCACTTGACTCTTAATACTGTAATAGTTACCCAATGTGGTTATGTCATTCGTAAAACTGGCCTTTGTATATCGGTCATCATGTTGATTATCTCAACAAATGTGAACCAATGTTGCTTGTGTCCTTTCGGTGACTACTGATGCTGTATCATTCTGACACTTGAACTCACCTTTCTGTACAAGTACATAATTATACATGTATGGGGATTCTTAAAAGGAACTTATCACTATTTATATGGCAGAATGTTTATAGGCTCGTACAGTTACACATAATACTATTATAAGATAGAACAATATTTGTTTTATTTACCCAGGTTACGGCATACAAAATATTTATACATTTATTAATTGAAAGGACATAGCTTGTCACAAGAGCATCTGCCTGAGTATTCTTTAATTGTTTTGGCTTTCAGTGATATTACTAAGATTCTGATTTCATGCTATTCACCTCTTCTGTTTATGCTCCCCACCCCACCCCACCCCACCCACACCACAACACCCCTTGAGGCCTTCCTTCATCCTATATCCATTGGAAACAACCATAATGCATGGGTGTTTACTGTAAGGCAGGAGACTGAATTCAGTCAGTAGAAGATTTAAGAAATTCTAAAAAATTTTTTATGTAATGTAATTTTATGTATACCCTTTAATAGAGGATCAAAACTTGAAATTGTAATGAATTTTCAGTCTCACAAATTCACGTTTGTTAACACCCATGATAATGTAATCTGTAGTCACCTGTAAACATGAGACAAATAGGTTACCTTTATTTGCTAATTCTCAACAATACATGTACCATGTTTAACGAGTGATGGATGATATGTCCTGGGAAAGTGGTATTGACTTAACAATATCAACTGTGTATATCTAGACTAGCTTCTGTTATTGCTGCTCCTTTTGTTACCTCCTCTGTGTAAGACAAATACACACACACTGATACATTTACATCTAGCTCAGTGGTTAGACTGTCTGGCTGTGATGCAGGAGATCAAAAGATCGAACCTTCTTGATGGACCACTTAAAAATAATAACACATACATGTGTGTAGGAAATATTATAAAATATCTATTGTTGCTAATGTGCTGGCAGAAGGCTACTTCTGAGACCATGCATCACATTATTTCTGTGGGAACGTGATTATAAAAGATCCCTTGCTACTTATGAAGAGTAACAGGTTTTCTCTTTCATACTAACACTAACTTCTATCATGGAAAGGCAGTCGAGGCAGCTGAACTGCATGACCATGATAGTCGTGCTTGAACCTTAATTGGATATAAGCATGTAAATGAGTTATAACTAACAGTTGTTTGACATCGAATACCACTACAATTCGTCATGTTAATTACTCAAACGCATGACAACAATACCAAGCATTCAATTCATGTCACATGTGCATGTTGACATTTTCACTTCCAAACTTTCATACACTTTCTAATCTACTGATCTAGACAAATCCATTCTTTGGTCGGTGAAAGGTTGAAAAACGAACGCCCTTAGCTGAAATGACTTCAATCTGCTGAAGGCAACCATAATGAGCAGAATAAGATTTGTGACTACCTGATGGTACTGTATAGCTACAAAAGAGATATATTGTATAGAAATGGCTGCTTAATATGCTATATATGTCACACGCGCTGTGATTGATGGTCGAACTGCATGTGTGCTTTTATTGGAAATGCTCGGACCTTGGAACTGAGCTTAAAGCTGTTGGTTCTGTAATTGTGTGGATAGGGGCAGCCAGTGTCTTAACAGAATCTTTGACCCGGTCAGGCAGGTCATGTTAAGGTCTTGTTTCCAAACACAACAGCAATTCCACTTTTCTCTGTCTTTGAAGACATCCTGTGAAACAAAATCTTTGTGAGTCTTCTTCAACTGAGTTCAATGCATGCTGGATGAGATGAGGTTTAGGGTGGGTGGAAGTTAGTGTGCTGGGAATAACACACCTGTCTCTTTATTTGCGTCTGCCCATGTACGACCTCCCTCCATGACTGGTATAACAAATATAGCAAATTTCCTGTTCTCGACTTTTATTTCTATTTAGCTTGGTTGTACAGCATTCACCATGTCCAGGGGGATCAGGGCGACGTCCAGCGATAAAGCGTCCATCTGCGGCTCGATGGGTCGAAGGATTGATCCTCCTCAGGAGGCCCGTTGGGTTATGTCCCATTCCAACCAGTAATCCATGACTGGTCTATCCAAGGCCATGGTGTTTGCTATCCTGTCTGTGGGAAAGTGCACATAAAAGATTCCTTGCTGTTATTTGAAGAAGAGTAGCCTGTGTCGCAGCAGCAGGTTTCCTCTATAACCAATGGTCATTCAGTAATTAAGTTCGTGATTAATGTTATCATGTTTTATAAACTAGAGGTGAAGATTTCACTTGTTAGAAACTGACCGTTTATTATAAAACGTTATGTATCGTGATATGTGTCGTATCGTGACCCACATATATCCTGATACATTTCGTATCGTTACAGTACACCTTTGCAAGACATGCCCTTTATGGACAGGTGGTTGTTTTATACATGTGACCTTTAAAGCAGACTGTACTGACTTGTCCATTACTCAACTCAATTTTGATTAATGGGAAGTGCAAAGAAAAGAAAGTAAGGTCCCTAATGTACTCAGTCTGTTTAGTCTATTTGTTATGCTAACTTCTATGAACACGTATTTTTATAATCTAAGCTGTAACTTGATGATAAAATTGTCCAGTTGGTTTAATACTTAATAATTAAGCTAGGACCTTGATATTAAAATTGAGGCTTCAGGATTCCTTTATTAGGATGTAATTCTGTCATGTCAAAGATTCCTATTACTGTGAAACCTCACATAAAGACCACCTCATGTTTAAGACCACTAAAAGGTCCAAAATATTACTATAATAATACCTTAAAGTGAATAACTCACCACATGACGACAAAGTAAAGAGGAGTTATATGCATATTCATTTGCATATAGCAGAACAGAAAACACTGTTTATCTATATAATTGCATACATTTGTTATATGATTATAAACATCAACAGAAATGTCCAAGTGTTATTATAAGTAAAATATTCTAACACTTCTAAGGTCACTGCTATTCAAGTATTATCTGCAGATGTAGGAGAGCGGAAATGTTGGGCACCAATATTGGTGATTGATAGTCTTTAAGAGGTCACTTTTTGTTGTTTAATCGCCTAGATTAATAATTGGACCTGTATTAAGCAATTACCTGTCTAAAGATATCACTATTTTACATTCCATGCAATAAATATAAATAATCAACTACAAATTTTATAAAGAGAAAGTTATAGCATAAAATTTAACAATTTTTTGTAATAGATTACAATTTGATAATTCTTTTGATGAATTTCTCACATTAATTTTGTTATTGTTCAAATCCATTGGTCCATGTATCCTTAAGGAATTTGGAATGAAATAATCATAAACAACTTTGACTATTTAACACAACCTTTACAATAACATGTCGTAGTTTGACATTAAGTGTTCCCCACATGTATGTAAATTCTCAAATAACGGTTTTTGGTTTCAAAAACAATCCATTGAAGTATTTTATCACTGAGTTCATCTCATGCAATATGCATGTAATAAATTGGTATGTGCGCTAACTTTCTTTGTGTTGTAGTAACTAAATATGGAAGTGAAAAAGTCCAACTGCTCATGGTTGGTGGTTTTGTATTGACTTGCATTAGGAATAGCTTGGTCTGATATCACTGTAATTGCCTTTGTCAGGCATGGACTGCCTCGCAGCAAGCATATAGGCATGCTTAAAACATGCTTTTGCGTTTTAGCATTGTACTAGGAGTCTGCTTTTACAAATCTTAAAGGCAATCAGTCACGCAATGTTGGTTCTAGCTCGTCCACTGTTTTACATCTGTCATTATTTCAATAAAGGTATAAGCATGTATGTCTTAAATGTTTTATACATCCAAGATACTTCTCTGAATCAAAAACAATCCCAACATAATTATGTGGTTATTAATTCATTTTAAAGAGAATCACTTATCATTTTGGTGTGAAAAGCGAGATGACATGATGATGGAGTTATATACGCAAATACAATACCATATATATTAACAGAATAGTTCAACACTGTCCTTGTTTAACTATGTAATTGCATGCATTTCATGATTTGTTATACATTTGTGTATGATTATATCAACAGAAATGTCAAAGTGTCATTACCCGGTATATCATGTAAAATTACTTGTTATATGTTGTATGTATACCTCACCAAAACATGCAACCAAATAGTTCTAACACTTCTAAGGTCACTGGTAAATGTATTGTAGACAGGTGCCAATATTGTGATTGAGTGTCTTGAATTCACGACATAAAAATAAATTTTATATTTTATATTGTCTTATATTCACAAACTTGCATTATAATTGATGTGTAACAGAAGATGAGCTAGCTTAACAAACATGTGTATCATAATTATGACACGCAAATCATACCACAGATTCTTCTTAACAGCGTCTGGGAGAACAAAGGCTATATTTATTTATGATCATATTCCTTGAACTGAGCCCTAATTTACATATACAGTGGACTCAACCTAATTACAAAATTAGTTGTTATGATAGAGCTGTACAGAATTGCGGGCACTTTGGAAAAAGCATCACTACTTCATTTAGGCCAAAAACATTTACACATTTACAAGTTTGTGTTTAGGGTCAATATTTTTAGGGGAGTAAGGCCTTTTTTTACAAATAATTTGCATTACAAATTTTAGTTTTTTTTGTTTTGATATCAAATTTTTATAAATTATTTTAGGATAAAAACTAAAGATAGATACGTGTACCTGCTACTTTCGGCAACTATGGGCCTAAAACTGTTTGTGATTGTAGAAAATACCTGTTGAATGACTATAAAAACTAAATCCTACATGTATGCCAATAACAATGGGTTAAATCTGACTTGGGAATATTAAGATGTGTTGTTCTGTTGTGCCCTTTGTTTGCCTTAACCCTGCCTGCAGCTATGTTGTGACAGAACTCTTGCAAAGTGATCTGCATAAAATCATCGTTTCACCACAGCCTCTCACCTCAGATCACGTCAAAGTCTTTCTTTATCAAATACTCAGAGGTAAGTAACATCCAGCTATCATTTGACAAGTCTTACTAAATATTATACAGTGAAATCCCTCTAAACCAGACCCTCAGTAAACCGGAATTCCCTCTAAACTGAACTTATTTCAAAGTCCCACACAGTTTTATGTGCTTTATTTAAACCTCAGTAATTCAAAGAATAATTCTCTAAACCAAACATTGTATTCGGTTCCAAGTGTGTGCGGTTTAGAGGGGTTTCACTGTATTATATCACTTTGCATAGTCCATGATTAATACATTAATAGCTGTGTTACTGGTATGTGCTATCCTGTCTGTGGAAAAATGGATATAAATTAATTAATTGCAGGTAAAAAAGATTCCGCAAAAAGTAGCGTGTGTTGGCAGAATTTTTTTTCTTTTTCTGAAACCATTTTCTAAATTCCACTAGCCGATAATGTACTATAGAAGTATCGTTAAACAAACCTACTAATAACTTTATTTTGAATGCTGCTATGACATGTATGTAGCAAATAACAACCTTTTTCAATTAGAACGTTAATTAAAACCAAAATCATTTGCTTTTCAAAGAGCAATGATACTTACCTGAAAGTGTCCTCTCTATGCTACACTTTTATTTCTCAAGAGTCAATTAAAACATTGTAACACTGAGTAACAAACTGGAACAAAAGTATACATTTTAACAATGTAGTACACATGCATCCAAATACTTTGTTTAATTTTGTAATACAAATTTGTTGGTCACAAATTGATACAGTGTATTTGCTTCTGTTTCATTATTTATTCCAATACAGAAAAGTTCTTATCAAGCAGTTGATCGTGTATTGTACTGAAGTGGGTAGAGAGAAAACATTCACAGAAATAACTATTGAGTATTTTCAAATAATTTATTTATAAATTGTATGATTCTCAAAATTGTCTTTTTCAATCATAATATCATTACGATGGACATTTTGAGTATGTGTTGTGTATTTTCTACTTTCAGGTTTGAAATACCTTCACTCTGCTCGGGTTTTACACAGGGACATCAAGCCAGGCAATCTTCTTGTAAATAGTAATTGTTGTCTAAAGGTAAGTTGATTTTTATATCTTTAGACAAATTACTATGTTCAGTCTTTTACAAGCAGACAGAAAATATGCTGTTATATACTCACCACATTGAGATAATTGCACTATATTTTCAAATCTGTTTAATATCCTCTCCGTCCCCTACTCACTGAGTTGAACACAAAACTGAAATTATCTACAAAACACACCCTGTATAAATTGGTTTGTATTGCTGTATTTTTGAAAAGATTAAAATTTCCAAGAGAGTGTCGAGGGTCTCTAATTTTGTTCATCAACCAAGTTTATCTACCAAGTTATACCATATTAATTTGTTGAGAATTTTAAAATACTATTGTCTTTAATATGGGGTAGTGAATTTTGAAAACCATGGGCTAGTAGATTAATTTCAAATTTTGGAACCCCTGCACTGTCACACATATATAATACAAACAGTAGACTACCGGGATGGTGTTGGGTGGTATTGAACATTGCTTTTAACAGACAAGTGTTTTTCTAGGTTTGTGATTTTGGCTTAGCCCGGATAGACGAACCCGATGAAGCGATCCACATGACGCAGGAAGTGGTCACACAGTACTACCGGTCACCGGAGATCCTGATGGGTGCCAAACACTACACGTCTGCCATTGATATCTGGTCAGTAGGATGTATATTTGCAGAACTGCTCAGCAGACGTATACTCTTTCAAGCTCAAAGTCCTATACAGCAGGTAAGAATCACTACAAGTGTTGTTATTAACTCACATTTTGTCACCATGTCTTACAACTAAGATGAACCACACAAAAAATTACTATTATCCAACTCTTGATTATCCAGCCCATAATTTCTCAAAATCCCATACAATAGGTAAAATTCAAAAAGATGTTTATTATCCAATCACAATTTCTCAAAATCCTATATAGTGTAGTCATTGAAGGCTCAAAAAGTGACCTACCGGGAAATAATTGTTACCAAGCCACATTTGGTATCACTGG
>JAUTCZ010059359.1:0-10018 GCA_032273805.1 Melanodrymia brightae | reverse complement strand
ATTTTTAGCTTCTAGGTAACCTAAAACCAAAACAGGTTACCTGATGTGTAGTTTCGGGTAACCTATAAACAGGTTACACGAACGGGTCCTTATTCTCAGGCCTGATGTATGTGCCCCACTTAAAAAACCTCATTTTGGTGGATTGTAATCAGTTACAGTCAGCTAAAAATAATATATATTTGTTAACAGATGTGTAGTGGAATCATTTCGATTCTATGGGCCACAACTTGTTTCATCTCTCACCCTCCTCCACTGGGGCCCTACTTAAAATATTGTTTTAAAAAAAAAATGTTAAGGATCCATGGGGAAGAAATATGGTCGAAACTGTCTGGAAGCCATAAACAAAGCTTGTTTTGTTTGAATCATGAAATGAAAGCTAGCTTTCATGTATTAAATAGCGGTCACTGGCTCCTGCAATGATAAGGAGCTGATATTTATCTCAAGGGCCGAGGATGCAATCTCTGGTCTGCCCTATTTCCCCAATGCTTGCCTCGGTATGTGATAAAAGTTGCTCTGTATTTGAATGGAAGCAATCTTCATCATTTACATAGGGCAGTCAGGGTACATATACAAATGTAGTTAATCTTGCCTTACATCACCTGGCATAACTGGAAACAAAGAGGTGAATTAGCTGTTATCACCGTCTCAAAATATTCATATTAATGAATATGTACCGTACTGTACATGTAGTCCCAGACATGTACTCATTACAAAATGACTATGCATGAATTCTAATTTAGTAATAATGAATTATGAATGTGAGATATGTACAATACACTACAAATACATGCATAAACACATTGTCAAGTCTAGTAAGCTATATATACTGTATATGGATGGTCTTTTATGCATTTACTGGAAAGATAAGTAAGTCATCAGGAACTTTCATTTCCATATACATGTAGGCTACATAAGACTATGCCTCATAGAATCCTGTTTGTACAGGCTGGTAATACATGTACTTGTCTCAGTGTTAAAAATAACCTTTCAGTATAATTACTACAAGTATAATAAATAAAGGATTCGTAACAAGTGTTTTTCAAAATGGAAAATATCTATTTGTTGAAGCTCTGCCTAGGCAAAAACTGATTAACTACAGGTAGATGAGGTAGCTATTTTCCACACTGAAAACATGAGTAGTACTAGCTGCTAATTCTTTTTTTTATACTAACAGCATTTCTAAAATATTATATTTTAATTTGATATTCAATTTAGTAAATCTCACATTGAAAGGAAATTCCAGGCATCCTTCATGGCTAATATGACGTCATCACGTTTGACACAAATGTATTATGACGTTTGTTGGCTTGTAAACAAATGACTGACTGACAGCAATACTTTGCATGAAAGACCTTTATCAGCACATGAAAATATCTAAGTGGTTGATGACATGCATATGATGGGTAAGTTATGGGATAAATATACTTACACAAATGCAGTGTTAGATTCACATGATTCGGGTAGCGAATTCCTTCCAGCATTGTCTCCGACTGCCACCAGGTCCAGTTATAATTGTTGTTAAAATCAGTCATGAAATCTGGCGGGTGTCTCCGAGCAGGGTCGCGATCGTCGCAGATGTAACACGACTTACTGGTGAGGCCGACGCCGCTGTGGCCGGTCTGAAGACAGTACTCCGTACTTTGCGTAAAGCCACAAGTGTTCGAAGACTCCACTGGCAAGCCAAAAGCGGCATTCACAAATTCTGGCATACACCTTTGAGCTCGACCAGTCTCATCGTAACAACTATTACTACCCCGAGGCGGTTCATCTTGGGCGGAGCTGCCTTCAATGAAAAGTCCTAAACAGACGATTAAAGCTAAAAACATCATATTGCCTTTTGATTTCCCATGCGAACAAGTCCTAAAACTTTGTAGACTTAGGAGCACCCGCAGTCGTACAACCGCCATACCACTGTCTTAGCCTGATTGGCGAACTGCATTATGGGAGGTTCTGTAAAGTTCTGCTGAGTGGGCTGTAACAAGGATTACCGCATTACCCACAAAGGACGTTCACGAATAAAGAACGTGTATATGATAGAGCTGGACCTGGTGGGGTACAGATGAGATACCGGGTAGAGGTTAATATTGAGAAAGCAACTTATATTAGTTGTAAAAAACATCTGATAGTGGACACTGGTGTAGTTTCTGTTGTCGGAGTGACAACTACGCTTATCCATGGCCGCCGGAACTAGGGTGGCAGGGGCGTCGGCCGCCGCAATAATTTAAATGTTTCCCCTGGGGAGCATACCCCCGGACCCCTAGCGAATTCGGGCCTGGTCATCAACATCGCCAGTCCACCGCCCCAATGTCACAATCGTTCCGGCGGCCCTGATTACATATATTTTTTATATAACATTGGAATTGTATAATCGTCATAGAAATTGAGATGTAGCCTATCTGAAGCATTCTTCTAATAGGGGTTCTTCTGCTATATTAATTATAATTATATGAAACACTAACTTTCATCATCGCAAATAAATCTAAAACACTACACTCAAAACTTTAGTAATGTCGTTCAACCAGTGGTCGGCAAATTATAATAATTATTATGTTATGCTTTGATAATTATATTACATTAATGTCTTGACTATTTGAAGATCATATATAAATTCATATATAAAAGTAGTAACATATTGGGCGGGTTTTATTTTATTAATCCTCAATTATCATATCAAAGGGATCAATACCGTCTGGACAAGCCCAAAACATTGTATATTTTTAACATTTTAATGTTGTTTTTTTATAGATTAGACCTGTTTCATAATTGTTCTTTTAAATAACGATTAATGTACATTTCGAACTATAGATTCGCCATATTTAACCCCCTATCCCTCCTTTCTCGACCATCCGTATTGACTTCCAGTCGACAGGACCTCTCAGTTTGCGCTATATACACAATTCTAAACATTTCAATCAATGACTAATGGTGTAGTTATATATAATTATAGCAAGAAGTGTTACTAAAAATACCCACTCTTAATCAGAATTAAAACAATGCCGACACTTGTTACGTTTAAATAGAAATTCCATCCCACACTCGCCAGGCTATCCTCGCCGGTTCTGTTTGAGTTATGTTCAGTAAATCCGCACCACGCTCCTGTATTTGCCATCACAGATGAAGTTGCATACGTGGTGACATGACGAGCCTGTAAAAAAGAGAGACACGCCATATCATAATATAACGAACGCTGATCCTTAAAATGTTACAGCCACATCCATATTAATTGTGAAATCTTGCAGCATTTTAAACTTTCAAAGTGTTGAAATGTTGGGTTTTTTTTTAAACATACTGAACTGAATTGTAAATAAAAAATGTTTCATTTATAATAGTCAGTGCATAGTTCAAAGGATATGGAGATGCATGGTGCATATGGGGTCGAGAACACACGGTGAAGTCTTTTTTCCTTTATTTTTTTAAAACTTAAAATACCATTGCAACTATATTTTCGATCCCAGCTTAAAATATAACAAATGTGTTGCTCCACTATGCTATCACATAGATATATATGCTATGACCATAATAATTGTTTTTCCATTTAAGCTATAATTATGTATATGGATGTATATATTGACGATATTGCCCGACAAATATTGCTGCAAGTTAGTTATAACTTATTTACGTGCTTATATCCAATTAAGGTCCAAGCACGTATGCCATGGTCACGCAGCCCAGCTGCCTCGACTGCCTGTCGGTGTACGTGAGCCTTGCGGAGCACTCATTCTAGGTTGGAGTCGAACGAATGGGATTCGAACCCAGTACCTACCAGCCTACCACTACACCATGGAGGCCGCTATATTGCTGTCAACTCGTATGCATTACATTTGTGTAATATGCTATGTAGGTACAGATGAGCTGTTTGGCACCAAACTTGGTCATTCAGAGTCGTTAAAGGTAAGCCCAACAGCGTCAATTTTGTCGGTAAACATCAAACGACACACTCGCAGTTCGGGTTCAATGAACGGAGTCAGGTGATGTTACGTCACCAGACGTCTGCGGTTGTAAGTAAACAAATATTGCACCTGAACTGGGTACTACGTTTGTCGACACACGACAGCAAACAGGCAAAGGAGATTCTAAAAACCTTTCAATGTCTCCCAGCATATTTCATCGCAGATATTACAAATATTATACACAACTAATCATTATAATTTATACGTGTATGGTGTAGCCTACTTAATTCATTCCAAAAGAAATGAGAAAAATAAACATAAAAATGTTAATTCACTATTTTGTGATTAGAAAGACGTATGCTGTTTACCGTAGATGTTCCAATCCCAGTTCAGGATATATCGTTTAATTGTCATAATATGGATATTCTTTTTCTAAGACCTGTAATAGTACCCATACTGGCTGTTTAAAGTTTGATGGTAGCTTTTGGAGGTTATTTCACCATATGGCGCGTAATTGAACATATTTTGTCTGATGCATTATTCTACTTTGACCAATTAAGTTTCGAAGAAAACGACATATAAAAAGGCTCTACGTGAAATGGGCAAGGAGCTGGATATGCTCACCTTTCGCAAACACCTGATATCATCCGACTTTGTCGTAATTTCCCGTTGATATACTTCCTTCTGCAGAATTATGCATTTTGTTTTTAACAAATAATTATTAAATTTTGGAACCAAGGAAATAAACCAGTGTCTATGTAATACAGGTTAAAGCTATGTAGATGTACTGGTTCTAAATATAGTGATTAAAATCACATAGAACTTTGTCTATAGACACACACACATTATATAGATATAATATGTGTGTGCGTGCGTGCATGCATGCGCTTTGCAGTTTCTTCAAATTTTAAGGATTTATGGACACTATTGTTTAAATTACTTGTCTGAACTCAATCGATCAGATTATACAGTCTTGAAAACGCGTTTAGAATATATGACGCTGAATTATAAATAGGCCTAATATTGGTAGCCTAATTATGTCAATGATAATTTTAGATTCATTTTTAAAGATACTGTTGACAGCTTTGTATTTTTTTGCTTTAAATTATTATGTAGTCTTGAACTTATTCAAACGCTCAACATTGTACAAATTATGCCCACATTCCCACATTCATCATACTATCAAACTTTTGTAAGGGCAACAACTCTGGTAAAACTAAATACGATGCAGTTAGAGTCGATTCCCTTGGTGCTCTTATTAAATTGAAACAAAATAACAACATTGTCAAAATGTGTCACGTTATTGTGACAAGGAATTAAAATTACCAACGATCGCTACATTTATGAGTTATTGTGAAAATGATTGTCACTTTTGTAGCAGTTTAATCAACTTGAATCCTGCCCAGACAGGGTCTTTGATCAATTTTGTAAGGTGAAAACAACACGGATGTGTTATTTCAACATCGCCAACCTTTTCAGATTTTGGTAAGAGCGTCCACCTGAGGTTCAATAGGTCCACGGATCGATCCTCCACAGTGGACCCTTTGGGTTATTTTCCGTTCCACACAGTGGTCCATGACTGGTCCATCAAATACTGTGGTGTGTGCTATCCTGTCTGTGGGAAACTGCAAATAAAAGAACGCTTGCTGTTATTTGAAGAAGAGTAGTCTATGTGGTGGCAGCGGGTTTCCTCTGTAATCATATATCGATGTAACCATGTGTTTGACATCCATTGACCACTGATTAATAATTAATGTATTCCAGTAATGTCATTAAACAAACTTTATCTTTACATCTTGGTATATACCGCGTTTCTCTGATATCATAGTAACCTGCATATTGTGGCATTTACAAAGCAGTTGCTACAGTCTGTCTGTTGTGCGATCCTATTGATTTAATCAATAAAATTTCTCAAAACAAAGCTACTGAGGCAAAGATTCCTACCATTCAAACTAGTTTTAAAAATAAGCCATAAATGTTTTATACAATATCGTTTATAAATAACTGTTCACACATGACAATAACTTAATTATTTCCAACTCTGAAGAAATAACACTTTTCAATCTCCGATATTGTGTATCGTGAAAAACTGTTTTTATGGCCGTTTTCTTATGGCGGTCTATTTATAAATTGCATATTTACAATGAAATGGGTTGGTGTGGGGATGGGGGGTTCGGCGGGCGTCTGGGAGTCCTCTCCAAGAAAAAAAGATTTTAGGGTCCCTTAGACGTGTTTTCCAAACACATCTTCGATACAGATTCCTTCATTCTGGTTGGCACGGTTTCATCACTGGAATTGAGATAAAAATATTATTCTATTCTGCAATGTCTAATGCAGGGCTCGAAACTCGTCCGAAACGTATGGTGGCCCAAACAAAACATTTGGGCCACTAAAATGTTCATTTTCAAAAAAACTCAGTGGCCCAAACTTGCTTTTGATAGCCCAAATGAAAAATATTCATCTTTCAGCTTTTAAGTAAAGGAAAATGTGCACCGAGTAGGCTAGTATACAAATGTAGTGGCTCTTGTTATAGAAAAAAAGCTCGCTAATCCATAATTTTTTTAACATCTCAGTCGCCCAAACGGAACTTTGGTCGCATTGGCCACCTGGCGACTGGCCATTTCGAGCCCTCCTAATGAAAACTCCTGAGAAATTACAACCAAAATAATATTTTAACACACTTAGATGCGAATTGCATGTGTTCTTTCATATTTTCAAGTTCTTATTTATTTCCGAGCATTTCTTGTGGCCTCCAAAACCGATAGGTACATGTGCCGTGAGGATATTAATAACAGCAATTTATAATTATTTCATCAGGAATATATTTTTGTCTTTGTTTGCAGTGTTACTGTATTTGAGGACGATTAACAGATTATATTAAGGACGTTTCCAACATGCCTCCCAAGTTCGCACGGATGCCATATAGTGCGGATGTTGCTAGCTCCAATGAGCAGGAAAGAGTAAGTTTTGTGTTTTATGAACATTTTGTATGATACATGACCTTTTTCTTTTTAAAAAATTTCTCTTGGAATCAAAAACAATCATCTAGTTCCATTTGTAATATTTAATATTGATAAGGGATGGTGCATCAATTTCAATGTTTTGTTTTACAATTGGATCAATATTTAGATTGGGTTTTACTCCCCCACTCTCATAATTCTAACATAAATTAATAAAATGTGTGATGCAAGATGACTTTTATTTACATATACTATTATAAGCTTGCTCAAGGTTCAAGATTGACAGGTTTTCTCCTGATATGGATCTATTCTTCCTACTAAGAACTTAGTATAGGTTTGAGTGGGGGTTATTCATGACAAAAAGGGAAAACATTGTTTTAAAAAAGAATTCAAAATTCCAAGGGTGTAAGTGGACTGGATAGGACAGATATGACACCCCACTTCCCAGATTCACCCCAGTATTCTGTATATTTATTTTAACATGTACATGTATTTGATTTATTTCCAGGTGAGTTTACTGGATGATCACGATTCTGATGAAGATTTCTTTCTCAGGTTGGATGTTTCTAATTCTTGTTTATTCAAAGATAGTGATTTAACCTGATGATATGAATTAATTAATTTGATTGCTTTACAGAGCTCTGTGCATTTAATAGTGCAGGGGACAATATTTCAAAATTCTAGGTAACCAGAAATTGGTTCATGTGGTTTATACCTAGGTAACCCATTGTTCGGTTACGTGAATTATATTTGCGTAACCCTTCAGTTACCTAAAACTTTCACTGAACTTATAATTTATGACAGTATCTGAAGCTAATATTAACATTTTTTGCTTAACCTGTTAACTTTTGATTTTTCAATGAAGTCACTTTTAATTTCGGAACTGAACGTAACGGTCCACCACGTAACCGATTGTCAGTTCGCGTGAAATATTGTGCCCTGTGGTGCACATTTTTTTACGTTGAATAGTTGAACCATGTCACTTTATGAACAGAAACATGCAATATGTTGCTTCTTCCAGCTAAGTGATATGATGAACGGTAACTTACATTAATGTATATTTCCCCAATTTGGGAGTACACTCGCTGTAATTTGGTATTCACTTCTCTGTGTAATTTGGAGTTTAATCCTCTCTGTAACTTGAAGTCTAGTCGTCTCTGTAATGAGGAGTCTAGCCCTCTCTGTAATTTGGGGTCTAGTCATCTCTGCAATGAGGAGTCTAGCCCTCTCTGTAATTTGGGGTCTAGTCTTTGTAATCTGTGCCTTATTATATTATTATATATTGTACAAAATACCAGTAACTTACATTGACATATTGTAGTACTAGTAGCAAACAATGTTCTATTTAATTTTAAAGGGGACCTTCGGTGAAACCCAACAAGCTTCGTTCAGATCCAAAGCTTAACAAGTAAGTAATATATTGGCTATCAGTGTTTGATATAATATTACTGAAACATGATGGTGACAGCAAGCATCAAACACTATGATATCAAAGCCTTTTACGCCATGATGACACTGCACCATAATAACTTGATTTTTTTGCCGAATCGTTACTCTGGAAGGAACTAATAGGTGCTTTGTTAACGACAGCTTCCAGCTATCATATTTGACGTCATTAATGCATATCATTACTAGTAAGGAAGTTTTTGTATCCATGTTTTTACTAATGACAGGATAGTACATACTACAGAATTTGATGAAGCCATTGGCATCATTAGTTAGCACTAGATGGGTAAATTTTATGTTCTTTACATTTTCCTGTTGAGCGGTGCCTCAGAGGTTCTAGAATACGGTGGCCCGATGCCCCAGGCCAGTGTTTTTCTGACTCGGGCCACCAAACAAATACTTTCATCAAGTGAATATTTAAGCACGGCCAGTGAATTTTAAAGCCACTGACCCTATGACCAGAGAATTTTTTTTAAATTCTAGAAACCCTGCACCTGTTTACACCTAAACCGACGAGAACAATGATATTCAGACGGAGGACAGGGCACTGTAGACTCGGTGCAGACTTGATCTCTGTAAACTATAGACCATAGTTAGTTAGTTAGCTAGTTATAAACGTGCTTATAAATATTCAATTGAGATCCCTAATTCATTTGACCTGGACATGCAGTCTAGCTGCCTGCCCAGGACAGAAGTCCGTGTTAGTACGAAAGGAAGCCTGCTTCTTATTACTAAACAGCAAGGAATATTTTATACGCACAATACGACAGACAGGAAAGTACATACCACGGCCTTTGTTAATCAATAATTGTACGTTGGCCATTGAACATTCCAGAGCACTCACCAGTGTTGGCCCGTGCGAGATTCGAACCCAGTACCTTTCCAGTTTTGAGCCTGTGGTATACCATTACAATACAGGGACCGCTTGGGACGTTAAATTTATGTGGAAGACTAAACCTAACGTGGTGTTTTTACATGCTTTTATCAATCTGAACCCAATCACCTGTCCCACACCCCTTCATGGTTTTCAATAAATACGGATTAACCATATTATACGGAACAAGAATACCTTTAATTTCAATACAATTTTTTTAATGATCTAGTTTTATTTCCTAATTATTATTTTTTAGTTTTAGTGCCAACCATTCGCGTCAAATCCATGTATGCAAAAAGGACACAAAGACTGATCCGTTGCGAAAATATTATTTACAATGATGCGCGTTTAACAAAATAAATTATTATTTGATTGATGGATTGATCATCGGATATAAGATGTCAAACACACGATATTTAGGGAAGCTAGTTGAGGTTCGTGAGGTTATAGAATCAATCAGTGGTTATTCTTGTCTTCCATGGGATACAAGAGGAGAATAAGAAAGTCTGTGTCTTCTATTGAAGTTGTGGATTTGTGGGATGACACTGAGATGACCGCTTTTTACTATATCGACGTCAGCATCTCCCTCAGCTTGTAAGACTTCACAACATTTCTGCCGTAGGCGTTCCATGATGAGATGCGCCATGGCCTGCTTGTTGCTAACATGAGAGAGAAAGTCTTCCTTGCGCCCAACAAACTCCATTACTTCAGTGATACACACAATCGGCGGCATGAAGGTCACCCCCAAAGTATTCAACGCGTCCTTGGACTGTAATTGTAATTGTTTATTTGCTTTAAGCCGTTTGGCTCATAGGCATATACAATACATAAATACATACATACATAAT
>JAUTCZ010059348.1:0-10018 GCA_032273805.1 Melanodrymia brightae | reverse complement strand
ACTTAAGTCGACATCGGTATTCAGAGCAAAGTTTGACGTTGTCGACTTAAGTCGACAGCGGTAGTCAGAAGGTTAAGGCAGATGCAAAAGAAAGCATGTTGACAGTTTTAATACTGTGATAAAATTGTTCATTTATAATTATGTTTATGCTATTTTACAAAGCATGCATTAATTTATGTATTGATGATTGTTATTTTTGCTTGTTTATTAGGATATAGGTATGATAAGCATAGACACAGAGTAGTTAAGTGGTTTGCATAATTATACAATAACATATTATTGTAGTTATTGTAGGTGAAGGGGAATCCATTTCTTAGCATGTTTATAATAATTATTTAGATTATCACTTTATATATGCTATAAACACTTTTTTAATTGTTTATAATTTATGGGGTATGTAATAAATATAAAACCACATGTGTTTTTTCTGGTTTCTGTAGTTCACTCGTGTATTTCATACTGGAAACCCTCTGCATCAGGGTTTTCAGCACAAAATACACTCGTGCAATACAGAAATCAGAAAAACATATAAAACAGCAAAGAATATTTATGTTTTTATACAGGAATACTGGATGATAATCCTTTTCTGCCACCTAATTTAAATATAAAATATCGTATTACTACATTCAGTGACAAACTGTCAATGTTTTTCTTGTCTAGATTTCTTTTTGCCAACAAGGCAAAATACATTTAATTTGAAACATTAATGGCATTTTGTTTTCTTAAAGACTCCTGTGAATGGCTTGAAAGCCACTGCACAGCGAGGTTTAGTGGCCATGTTCCAGACCTTGTGCCGCAAAATGCCAGCTTCTCGACTCGGAAAGCAGGACAAACATGGTTTATCTTTACTTCACCACGCTGCCATGAACAACAGACCACAGATTATTGCCATGTTGCTTCTCCAGTCAATGGATGTCAATGTGCGAAGAAACAATATTATGTCAACAGGTAATATTCGTCATTCAAACCCTGACATTACCATAATTCTGGGGTCATTCAAAAAAAGATTAATAAAATAACTTGTCATTCAGAATTTTAGTTTTATTAAATAATTAAATGGCAGAGTTGGTATTATTCCCAGTTGTATCAAGGTTTGTGTTGCTGTTCCGGTCATTGATTTTGACACAGCTGCTGTACATCCACACCTCCATGATGATATCATGTGGCATCAACAAGAAATACTTATTGAATAGCAGTCCATAATTTAACTTTGCAGACTTGGTTCCGTTCTTTTGATCTATAGAATGGTCAATAACATACTCAAGTTAGGTCAATAAGGAATCAATTTGCTGAACCTGCTGTACATTTATTATCTGCTGTTTGACACAAGCCGTGTCAGACTATTATGATGAGTTTAATATATCTGCTGTTTGACATGAGTGGTATAATGAACATCACAAACCTTTTGGGATGAGTACAGTTCCAAAATGAAGAAAAGGAACAAAAATACTATGATCACTGTACCCTACGGCTGAACAGCAATACAGAAAGTGGTCAGTTATGCCAAGTTATTTTCAACCAAACCATGACTGAGCCAATGCAAATGCTTTTTTTTTTCAAAAGCTCCAACTTGTTTTTCATAATACATAATGACATGAATTTAGGCATCTCATTACTGCATGCTCATTATATATATTAGCTAGGTATTATAACTTATTTTTCGTGTTTATATCCAATTAATGTTCAAGCATGTCTGTCCTGGATATGCAGACCAGCTGTCTCGACATGTTGTACATTATTGATAAGTAGCAAGGAATCTTTTGTATGCACTTTCCCACAGGCATGACAGTACTTACCATGGCTTTTGTTAACTGTTAGTCCAATTTTGTACTTGGAAGAAATTATATATTTTATTAGTTGAACAGATGTTCTTTGCACCTATTTTCTTTTCTACTGGCTGTAATGTTTAGTAGTGCTTCAGTAACTTGAAGATTTATTCTTTTGAAAATTTGGATTTAGCATACATTTATACATTGTGTTTATGATCTTGTAATATTGTTGTTTTGGATGTAGTCATCAACTACTAATTTAGCTACTAATTAAGTGTATTTTGTTTTTTTATCTATATTATCAGTAGTTGTTTTTAGTTTGCATGCTAATTAATTGACTGAAAAATATGCACTAGATTCTGTCTAAACCAAATCTATGTGGGACTGATTGAAAACATAAAAATGTAATTCTGGTACAAAGTTATAAACAGAGTCCAGTTTTAGACAGAGTCCACTGCTTATAAACTCTTGAGTGGTCCAATAGTCATTATAAATTTGCTGTTGCAGGCTTTAGCTGAAACAAATCATATAAAGGAAACTTTTCTAAACTTAATACTTTTTTTAGATGCATGAGCATAGAGTTTAACTCTATTACATGTATCATATAAGGGACCGTGCTTAAATGTCAATGTTTTTCACAATCCAAACAAAGTTAGAATTAGATTTGATCCCCTCCCTCCCTCCCATTCTAATTGTAACATAAAACATTGATCAACTGTGGACTTTTACCCCCTCTGTACCGTCTGAACAATGTACGGATTGTGAAACACATTAATGTTTATGCATTGTTCCTAAGAGAGCATCTCAAAATACTGACACATCTCGCTATATATGAACAAACATTTGTTTGAGGAAGATGGGGTTAATACCTGTTCCGTTTTTACCCTGACTACAAACTATCAATACTGTTTTAGTCTTAAAATTAACACTTCGATGGATTATTGTCTCATATAGAAGGGGAGAGGGAGGGTTAAATACTAGAAAATGAGTCAGCAATTTTGAGATGGTTTCTAATGTGTAATAATATATGTTCGTTGTTTTCTATGATGTAAAATATTTTTTGCAATTGGCTGCTTGGCAGACGGGCACAGTGCTGGAGGAAGGATGGGTAACTCTATGGGGAACCAACAACGGCCTTTTCTACTTGAAATGTGTAATTATGTTGTTATTGTGCCCATCTATCACAGATATTAATTTCCTCTACACTTGCTCTTTCCTTTTGTACATACACATAAACCACTTCACTGGCAACTGTTATAATGCGGAGCATTAGTAACCACATGACTGGGAAGTATGATAATGCAAGGTATTAGAAACCACTTCACTGGCAAGTATGATAATGCAAGGCATTAGAAACCACATGATTGGCAAGTATGATAATGCAAAGTATTAGAAACCACATCACTGGCAAGTATGATAATGCAAAGTATTAGAAACCACATCACTGGCAAGTATGATAATGCAAGGCATTAGAACGGATCCATTTAGTAATAATATTATCACGTTTCTTAATAGTAATTAAAATTCCGATAAATATTTATGCAAAATTATTGCAAAGTTCAAACTTCTCTTGTTTTAACTGTTTTATCCAAATAATAAATTAATTGAAAGGTTAAAAAATGGTGATGTCACATATTAATTATGTTACAAGTGATATACATGTAGTATAATGGTTTGGTTTATTTAGAATATTTCCCTATTCACAGCTTTGCTTCATATCAATGGGTCTGGTTCATTATTGGGGCATATATGTCTATGCTTTTATGGCTGTAATTTTTCTACAACAGGTTATCACTTCTCTTATAATGGGTCCTGTTCATGTATTGCTCACTTGGTTTTGTTTTGTCTGAGTGTGTTTGTTTGTTTTCAGCATCAACCACAGGTGTGTAGGTCCAATGATTGATCCATATATTTACCATATCATTTTCAAATTTCACACATGAGCCTTACCCCCAACCTACCTACCCGTAACTTTTTGTCATCTTGTACCACTGTATTTTATTTTTTTATGGAATTTAGTTATGATGACATGTTTGTATTAATAATATAATTATGTGATAAAATTATTCACTTTAACATACATATGTATAGTATACTACAAGAACATATTCTTTTGTGATATCAGTTTATATTTTGGTAAGATCTTATGTATTGTAATGTGTATATATATTGTACCGTATGTATATGTATGTATAATTATATAACACTGCATCTAACATAATGCATGCTACATTGCAATATTTTATAGCCTAGGGTTCCACAAATGAAAGTTAGAGTACATGTATTATCTTTTGTTTTATTAACGTCCAAAAATTATAATTGGTGAAATAATCGATTCAGTACAATTTGTTGTTTTATATAACCTGTGCTTATTGAAACATTAACACTGTATTAGTTTACATTGATCATTCTTAAATATGGCATTAAAAAAACATGTCATGATTTTGGTGTTTAAGTTTAAATAAGCTCTTTTTAATGTGCACAAAAAACTGAGCAAGTTATGTTTTTAGAAATGTCCTGAGCCCTCTTGTATTTGTGGAACCTGCTTGCACTTATAAACTAACAAACTAACAATTAACACTGGTGACTTAATTGTTGTTGCATATTTGACTAATTAGTAATTATTATTGTTAAAATGTTTCGTATTTGTTTGTTTTTGCTTGTCTGGACCTTTAAGTCCATGTTAGCTGATGTTGAACAACTTCTGAAAAACTGCCTGTCTAACGAAAGAAATTTCCTAATGCATCTCCCCTTGATGAGAGAGTATGACTTTGTAATTGTGTTGCAAATTCATAATCCAACATGGTGGCCATATTCTTTTTTTTGGGTCTTATATTGACAATTACCAGATGCAGATGTTAGAACAGAGTAAAATTGGTAAATTCAGACAAGCAATGTGTTTTCAGTTACTTTTGTTTATTGTCTGAGACCAGCAAAAATGTTCCTTTGCCAACACATGGTTCACATTTTTAAAGGAATGTTTCTAAAATTGGGCATTATACATTAGCCAAAACTTCTTGTTCTTATCCTTGTGTCAAAGTATTTCAAATGATTTCATGTATTTTTTCTAGTAGGATGTCAGCTTTAAAATAATGATTCATAAATGTATGGTTATCGTTATATTATTCACAGATGTTATAAAATGTTTTAATGTAATACATGTACTTCATTGACATTTTCAATAGTCTGCTAAAATTACTTTTATTCTTTGGGTAAATTACAATCAGGTGAGCTTCATTGTGTGTAAGCCTTATATTTTTAGTGTTTTAATTCATGTAACAAAATAGAGACATGTTTCTAATCTTGTATTAAATTGTTTTTAGGTATAAAGACTCAAATTATCATTATGTTCATGAATGATGAAAATATTTTATATTGCCAAAGAATTATTAGCATCAAATTACAAGTTCGTTAAAACAAAAGAAAGATACTTTTATTAATGTGATATTGTAAATATGTATTTCAGGTCCGACTGCTTTACATGTCGCTGCAAGATGTGGTGCACTGGATTCAGTGGCATGTCTTTTAGCCAATTTTGCCAATATTCTGGCAACAGACCAAGACGGATGGGCCCCGGTTCACCATGCAGCCTTCTTCGACCATGAGGCCATACTGAGGCTGATGATTATCAAAAACGATGGACTCCTGGAGGTGACGACAAAGAATGAGTGCGTTCTCCCAATATACATTGTTTTTAAACGTAGCGAGGCTTTGAAAGTTTTGAACAGATCATGTAGATATAGATTTTTAGTTCCTTTTGTGAGGTTTGCATTCAGTAGTTTTGCCAAATCACATGACATTGTATGAAATTAGATTTTATTTTTATTTAATGTTTGTCATTAGCTGTTAATTTGTTAGTATTTATTAATTTATTATTAAAGTATTTACCGGTATCTTTTCAGCACCAAGTCGAATCCCCTGTTGTTAGCTGCAAGCTCTGGAGGGTTGTCAGCTGTAAAATGCCTCATCTTCCTTGGTGCTGACATGACCAAAATTGATGGTGACGGAAACAATATGGTTAATCTTGCAGCATTGAGATTTCATACCAACATTCTGGAGTACCTCATTGATTGGAATCACGCTAATGCCCCTGTGTGGAATATACTTGTCAGTGAGTATATTTTCAAAAAGAACAAATTATATGGCTACAGTTGATTCATTTGTACACAGACCGGGTTAAATTTACCATATTTGATACTTAATAGCCTCTGACTAAGCAATGTACTTTCATACATTAGTTTATGCTATGAATAACCTTTGTTTTGTTGCAGGTATGCTCAAAGATGAGCAGCTGGTGAAGAAAGACAGTGCTGTGAAATGTCTTGAGGCATTGTCGTCTGCCCAGCCAGATCATTGGAGAGCAATTTTGGATGCAGGTAATATTACCGAAGCACTTAACCTTGAGACCACTTGAGACCACTTTATTCACTTTTGAAAAATAACAGTTTGAGATGGAGCCTATTTTGATCGCATATTATGACTATCAAAAGTAGTAGTTAAAGACATCATGGGCGTTTGTTGCCTGCTGTAGTCATAATGTTACATCAGCATATTATTTACATCATTCATGGCATATTATGATCCTTTTTTGCCTATTTTTACATTCTTGATCAATATGGGTGACCTTCATATGCCATAGGGTTGATTTTAATTTATTAATTTGTTGATTTTTTTAGATTTGTGTGAAGTTTTCGTAATGAATAAAACAATATTTGTGCTTTCAGGTGGAATACCTGCCTTGGTTGATTTGCTGAAGTTAAACAACGAGGAAATCCAATCTGTGGCAGCATCTGTGCTTTGCAATATCTCTGAAAACAATGACATACGTCTTGCTCTTGTGAACTGTAATGCTGGACCAATTCTTATCCAGCTGTTAAGCTCCCCCATTGATGACATTCAGTCAAGAGCTGCAATTATTCTGTCAGATTTTGCATGTATCCAAGGGAACCAAGATCTGATTACAGAGAACGGTGGAATTCCTCCTCTGGTGAACCTCCTGGACTCGGAACTTGAGGATGTTTTAGTGAATGCTGTGAATGCCATTAGAGTGTTGTGTATTGGCAACAGACAGAACCAGGATGCTGTAGCTCAGTGTGGTGGAATAGAACCACTTGTGGAGTTCCTCACAGTCAACTCAGGTATAGTGTTTTCAGTCAGAAGTCAAATTGTAATGTTTTACACCATTCTACTTGACTGGTTGGGTAGAAATTCAACAGTTCATCAATTTATTCTTTTGGCCTAACTACATACTTGTTTTACTCCAAATATCTTTTGCCATTGGTGTTATAGGCTAAATGAATATTTCATTATAATATGCATTATTGTGGATCATAGAGCCCCACATGCTGACCATTCCACACTATCACGAACACCTCTTCGTTTCATTCACTTGTTGACTACACATCGAGGCCAGCAGTGATGATGAACGATACTGTCTTCTGTAGTTTCATCACAGGGCGAGCACCGATAACATCATATTTGTCTAGATATGTAGACATAGTTGTTGATGCATATAATAGTTGTTGATGCATACATGTAGTGTTGTGGTTTATTAAAGTGCGCCATGATGCGACTTCAGCACTCAAGGTTTCTGTTAGGGTTACCTCACCCAGAGTCCTAATTTCTCTAGCCTCTATCCATTGACATATCCAGCTTGGGTGTCCCTGACAGGAGCTGAGTTCCCACTGGCATAGCTCTCTCGGACCTTAAGTCATAAAGTCAAAACAGCTTCAGGCCCCAGTCTTCTGTATATCATAGAAAAGAAGTTTTGCTCTTAAAAGGTGTATACCTTGGGCTAAATAATATGCCCAAATTCAGTTTCCAAACATGTATTTTTAATCCATCTGTTTATGCAAAACTTTCATTTTGTGATTTTCACTTGTCATTATCAATTCTATATTTGTGGTTTTAGATATTTTGCAGGCAGCAACGTCGGCTGCAATAGCTGCTGTGACTTCAGGAAATCGAAACAACCAGGATTCTGTTATTTCTGAGCAAGCCGCACGGTAATATCCATTTAAACCAACAAGATACAGTAATTTTACCAATTCTTGATTCAATTTGTGTAATATAATGGTTTTGGCAATTTCTGGTTTCAATTCACTATTAAATCTTAAAAGACACTACTTTAGGCACAATTTAGTTTAGTTAATTTTTTGCGTAATATCAATAGCAAAATTTAATCTTTTTTTTAGCAGAGTGGACCTAACATGGTGTTTTGTAATAACTTGTTCCCATGGATTGCTTTGAGATGAACCTCGTTCCCTGGCTAAATATTTGATCATTTACAGTGTGCTGGTTTGCAATTTAATTTGGTGTATTTCTATGTTTAATGTAATTCTTATTCCAATACAGGCCATTGGTAGACCTGATCAGGACCAGTCGTAATGTGACGGTTCAAGTAAAGGCCGCGAGTTCTCTGGAAGCATTGGCTGAAAACAATCAAGAGAGCCAGAGAGTTTTCCTTGCTCTTGATGCTAACAAAGCCTTGCTGAGATTACTAAAGGTTTGTCGACATCTTTATACATAGTGACATAATTTTAAACTTTTATATAATTTTTAGCGTTAAATGTATCCCTAATGTGTTTATGTTTAATAACATTTAAGAAATATGTTTATTTAGAACATCAATGTTGAAGTGCGAGAACAAGGTGCTTGTGCTCTGTGGGCGTTAGCTGGTCATACGAAGACCCAGCAGAAGTACATTGCTGAGAGAGTGGGAATACAATACATCATACAGATGTTGCTCGAACCCACCGAGAAGCTGCTGTATGTCGGTCAGTGCCGTTCTGTACTGAACGATCTCTTTCTGTATCACATTCTCCCATGTCATTTACTTGAAAAAAACCTGTTCTGTGTTTTCTTAATTACAAGTGCAAATCAATGCATTGGTGCACCCATGCACCCAAACTAGTCTAAATCAATGCAATACTGAAACTGAAAGTTGTTGGATTCACAATATACTGCTGACTATTTTAATACACCATCATAGATTGTAACAAACAAGTGTTCAATCTAATGAAAGAAATAGAAACCAAGATGTATTTTTTTGGCAGCAAGTGCTCTTGCTTGTGTACAATGTTTGCCTGCATGTAAACAAAATTACTAAATCAAAATGTGCTAAAATCATCTTTAATCATTTCAGGATGTATGACTGCCATTGCATTAGGCAGAGAGAACATTGAGAACCAGAATAGCTTAGCTAACGCTGACGCATTCCAACAGCTTGTCCGTCTGCTGCGGTCTAACAAGACGTCTGACAAGGTCTTACTGATGGTCATCAAAGTGCTTGGAATTCTTTGTGTGGGTAAGGATCCTTTCATTTCCAATCCACCTTCATGTGATGTTGCTGTTCATATAACTATGTTGTTTGTCTTGCTACTTTCTGGTTTACTGTAATTATAGTTATTTTCAGAATAGATCTCTTGAAATTGTGAAGCATTTTGGTATTGGTGCATGTTCTGGAATTTACATTTTGATCAATCTATATAGAGATCTAAAACTTGGTTATTATCAGTACATGATAAACATATATGTGTTCTGAAATGCTATTGATTGCCATTAAATACCTGTACATTTTTTATATCTACAGGAGTAGCCAATGTAAACAACAGACTGACACAAAGGAAAATTGCTGAAGAAGGTGCTATTCCAATCCTAGTGCAGTTGTTACTTTGTCCACCATCAGAGGAAATTCAGGTTGAAGTTGCAATGTCACTGGCATCTGTTGTTCTTAGTAACCATGAAAATCAGGACAAACTAACCGAGGAACACGGCTTTAAGTTTGACATTTTGTTGGACTTATTAAGATCTAGAAATGAAGTAAGTAATGAGTTTGAACCAAAATTATTACTTTTGTTCCAACAGTGTGATTTGTCAATAACTGTTATCACCTGGATTAGTATTATATCCCTTGACAAAGCTTACTATTACTGATGCTATCTCGGCTATATTTACCTTAAATAACAAAATGGAGACTCTTCAAAATGGCCGAATAACCATTCTTCATTATCGTTTTTTTTTGCAAATAGTAAATAAAAAGATAAAACACATCTGTTTTATTCATATTACCGTATAACCGGAAATTTTCATGGTCTTAAATTTTCGTGGTTTGAAGACTAAATACATTTCGAGGTTTCTTATTTTCGAGGTTTAGCTAATGTGGTTTGACAGGTTTCTTATTTTCGAGGTTTGACCAATCTGGCTTACGACAAAGTCTTTTTTATTACATGTAAAAATAAAAGCATATC
>JAUTCZ010059337.1:0-10018 GCA_032273805.1 Melanodrymia brightae | reverse complement strand
GAAACATACTTTTTTCATTTGAAGGTTTTCGTATCGTTTTTGTTGTAAGCTTGTTAAGTAGAGACTATACCAGTCCTGTAAACACCACTGTGAGCATTAGACATTATAATTAACATTTGCTATGTGTGTTCCGTCTGTATTTTATTAACCACGTTTCGTTTCGGTCCAACCACTGAAACTTCACGCTGTGCCAGATGTTAAATCGGCTACAATTTGGCGCGTATAAATGGGAACACTCCTCGGAAATGGAGATCGGGAGGTGGGGGTGGGGGGGGGGGGGAGTTGGGTGTAAAACCCATCAATATTGCATCGAGATTACAGCTCGAAGTTCACGTTCGTTCGTTTCGTTCGTTCTTTCCTTCGTAAGTTTAGTAAGGATGTATGAGACTAAGTCACTTTCAGTCATTTTATACTCATTTTATCCATCTATTGGAAGAGTATTGATCCAATTATATAAAACAATAAGAGTATTATAAAAATGCTTTTAAGACGAACATTCTAAAAGTAAATAATCTGGTCTATACTATTTGCATTCTAATACATGTAGTATAATTCAGCTACTCCTCGACGCTGTTCATATTTGCAACGGTTCTGTTTGGCACCTGTCCACAACTGGTCCATAAAAGGCCATGGTATGTACTATCCTGTCTGTACGAAAATGCACATAAAAGATATCTTGCTGCTATTCGGTAAGAGTAGCCCATGTGGCGGCAACGGGGGGGGGGGGGTCCTCTGTAAATAAGTGTCGATAATTTGAACAAAGTATTATAATTATAATTATAATTATAATTATAAGCACATACATGCAAGTTATAACTTATTTACGGGCTTATATCCAATTAAGGTTCAAGAACGCATGTTATGTTCTGCAGTTCAGCTGCTTCGACTGCCTGTTCAGAACAGAAGTTTTTGTTAGTATGAGAGAAGAAAACCACTATTTCTATTTGACGAGTAGCAATGTAATAATTATTATATATGCACTTTCCTACAGACAGGACAGTATATACCGGGGTCTTTGTTACACCAGTTGTGGACATTGGTCGGTGTAAGTGGTAGTACACCTATCCATTGAGCCTTGTGGAGCACTCACTCTGAGTTTGAGCCGGTACTGGAATTAAAACTCCCATATGCCACGAATGGGAATCGAACCCAGTACCTACCAGTCGTAAGCCCGATGCGTTAACCAATACGCTGCGGAGGCCAGTTTGAGCACATGGACAATGCATGAATATATCATTATATGTACGAGTAAGCAAATCATGGTGTTTCGCAGTATTGGCATTATTTATTAGGAAACGGGCAAGACGGTGAGTCCGAGCCGCCATTTTGGCGTCTGGTTGTTTACTTTCTGCTGCTGTTTGTCTGGAGTGAACGCAGTATTGAGCAATGTGGCTTATTATCACAACCTCGTCACGTAGTATTCAACCATCTTTCAGACTTCACCCAGTTCGTCTGTACCCAGGACTATAAAAAAGCGTGAAAAATATGAATGGTACCTATATCGTGTTCTATCATATCATATCACATTCAGATTCAAACTTCCTCAGGGGAATAAAACAAAAACAGCAATGTTTTTCCACAAATTATACCAATATATACAAAAAGACACGCACTAAAATCCTTAAAGTTCTGAGAAATGTACTAAAATTCTCTTTTTCGAGGAAACATTAGAGTAACACGTGTGACTAAATAATATAAATATTACAACAAAAGTAAATATTAAGATCACGATTAAGTCTGCACTCACATACGTTGGCCAAATGTACAACATCGTAAAATTAAATGAGCTTTATTGTAGCCTACGGGTTGGTGTAGTAAACATAGTTAAAGTTTCATGTAACTTTGATGATCTAAACTTCAGAAACTAGTTCAAAACAGATGCCTTCCTGAGCGTTTGCAATTGAAATTAATTTTCTTTCTCCCGTTGGCTTATCAAAACGGAGAATGTTTCCATTTGATTACATATTGTATGTTCTGTTTAAGACTGGCACCAGACATCGCGAAGTCAGGTTTTGAAGATGTTTTGTTATACCAGATGCTACCAGTAAATTTAAATAACGAACGTGTAACCTTGATGGTAAATTCATGTGTAACCTAAGGCATCTACGTATAGTGATGAGGAAGTGGAAGGAGGGTGTATGTGTTTAGGTACACGAATCGACGATCCGCCCAATGTATAGCAATTATCCAAATATTAAAGAAATGTAACGAATGTATAGAATGTTACTGTGTTAAATAACTTCTGTGATTATACCTTCAGTCTGCGTGATGGTTATAAGGTTTACATTTAAATACCATTATGATTGATCATTTATACCGTTCTATGACCGGTGTGAGTGTGTTCTTTCTTTGCGCAGAGTGTAGTGTGGGTGGTCTGCCAATGCACGAGTGCATCGCGTCGCAGCTTGATCAAATTATCACTAGGATTCGTCATTTACAGTCTCATGCATGACCAGCTCCATACAATACCAAGTTAATCAGGTATATTTACATAACAAAAAGGAACAGTTTTGTCGGTAATAAAAATGATTATTATAAAAAGAGATCTATTCATATTTTGAAGCTATTCATGTGTAAACGACACAGAAAACTGTAGCGGAATGCACCTAGATGCCAGCAACGGTTGTCGTGCTCATTGCGGGTGGGTAGAGGTATTACTTCTCAGTGGAAAATGATTCATAGCTATTAAAGGGAAAGCAAGCATCGGGGATATATTTCCTAATAGTTATATCGGTATCCCTAGTTATGCAGAATGACGGAACAAAAAGAAAGGCAATGAAGTAGATCCAGTTAAATAATAAGTACAAAATCTTATAAATGAAATGATAACCTAAACTCTGTTTTAACAAAACCGTGTGTAGTTTGTGATCTGGAATAACTGTAAAGTACATTTAGTTCAGTCAAATCAAAATGCCAAAACCCCGTTTGGTTTGTGATCTAGAATAACAGTAAAGACAGAGCTCTATGACACTGTGTTTATACTTCATACGTATTCGCCACAGCAGTCAAAATCTAACATCTTGTTTGTTGTGTAACGGACGACCTTCACATATACAGCTTGAACGTCGGCCATTTATTCAGCACGTGTTGCTGATAGAACATGACATCTACTACTATAAAACATAGTCATGTTTATTGTAATAGCGTGTATATGTTTAAAACTCATAGAACTATATGCACAAACTACCCCGTAATTTGTAATAAATCAGCAATTAGTGGAAACGGGCCCACGTGCAACATGTCTAACATGGCCGCAACGGCACCGACAGTATGCCCTAGATCATTAAACTAACCAGGCCAAGATAAACCCAGCAGTGGTCTCGATATTTGGCAGACCACCTTTGGACGAAAATGTTGAAAACATATGGCGAGTCCCATGCCTGCGAGTACATTGTAGATTACTAGCGAGCCGTTCGCACGGTCAGTTTACGATAATGGGTGTTTGATGAACGCAACCCGGCTTCACGCAGACAAAAATACAGACATGTTTTCTTCACTTTAACATCAGACGCTGCTTGTAAGCATTCTTATGCAGCATGGACATTCTACCTTGATTAACGAGCTCAGGTATTTATTTTGCAGGAGTAAATCAGAAAGTAAGAAGGTTGAATGCAAGCAGCACCGTGACAGTAGAAACCATATATAACGTCATGTTAGCACCAAGGGCAACATCATTGTTATTAAATACATACTTCAAAAAGGTGGCTGTTTATTTATGTATCTATATGAATGTACCGTAAACGTAAATTGTATGGAAGTAGAGGATACTCCCCGAGTGTCTTGTAATATAATTTATAAGTACGAGTTCATAAAAGTAGGGGCGAGACGTAGTCTAGAGATTGAATGTCTGCCTGTGGCGGGATCAGTCAAGGGATCGATCCTCCACAGCGCAAACACATTTTATGGGCTATTTTCCGTTCCAGCCAGTGATACACGACTGGTTTATCAAATTCCGTGTTATGTGCTATCCTGTCTATGGGATAGTGCACATAAAAGACCCTATGCTGTTTTTCGCTGATTTATAATCGATGTGTTCCAGTGGCGTCGTTAAACAAACAATCTTTATCTTTATCATAAAAGTATCAAATCCGAGGCCTGCCGAAGATTTTTATACTTTTATCTATGAGTGAAGATAAATTATAATAATTATCACAAAACAAGATGAAGATGGGGCGGGGTATTGTTTTACCATTCATTAACATTCTGTGTAATTACGACAATTATTAACAGAAATTACAGAAAATTAATGTCGTAATAAAATGACACTTTACGGAATGAAACAAATAAGCTGATCAATAAAATGAGATATTACCTACATACAAGTCTTAGCGTTGATGTGAAAAAATGAAATAATAAAGCTATGTGACTTATGCAGGTCTGCTTTGGACCATGGATCCTGTAGGTATGTAGGTCTGATAGTATTATACATTGTTTCGGACATATATTCCTACGGATAAATCCGTGTTAAAGGAAATACACAATTCACACATTCATTACATAATTATATAACTAAACTGTAAACAGGATATACATTTACATATTATGATAATTATTTATATTCAATAAACAAAAGTACTTGCATACCTATTAGCATACATATAAGTATCATAATTTAGATGTGACAATCATATTATAGATTAGTTTGGTTTTCTGTATATTTGTGCATAGAGATTAATTTGTTAATATAAGATCATTAATTTGTCGAAGATATGAGTAAATAAAGTGGGCCATATCTGATGCTAGTTCTTAAGGACGATCGATCACAGTAAAATATAGTTTTACACGAAGTCAAAATTCAACACAGAAAGTTAAAAGCTTTATATCCAAGGTCGAGGCTTATCCAAATGTTGATAAATCAGCTAATTTATAATCTCTACATAGCTACAAAATGGCGTCTTTCAGCGAATGAAGAGATAGAATTCTCCATAAAACTTCCACAGATAAGACGCTCACCGAGGTACTGCTGATGGAATAGGGACAATCTCATACACAAGCCACAAAAAAACGGCAAATGACTCCATAGGGGATGCCATCGTGTTGTTGATAAAACAAAACGGGTTACTAAGTGTACTAAAGGGCGACAACCTTTTACTAGACACTGTGCTATATAGTAGTGTAAATACAGTTTGTCTGTTTAACGACACCACGGGAACACATTGATTATTAATGAGCTATTATTGAATGTCAAACCCACGCTTATATCGACACTTGGTCACAGAGGAAACCCGCTGCCGCCACGTATGCTACGCTTCTTCGACTAACAAGCAAGGGATCTTTTATAATTATGCACTTTCCGAAAGTAACTCAACGGGTCGACTGAGAAGGATCGATCCGTCGACCTATCGAACCTCAAGCCGACGAGGTATTCGTACGACGAGTAACAAGCAACTTTACATAATATGACATTCAGACATTTCTGTTGGTGTTTAGAATCATGATACATGTTTTGTTAACATCTATAAAGTGTATTAGCGTACAGCGTGTTTTACTCATCGTCAAGTGATCATGCTTTTCGCTTCAAACTGCATGGTGATTGGTGATCTTTAAAGTAAAAAAGTAAAGTTTGTTTTATTTAACGATGCCACTAGAAACACATCGATTATAAATCAGCGGTTATTGGACGTCAGACGCATGGTTATATTGACACATGCCATGGTCTCAGAGGAAACCCGCTGTCGCCGCATAGGCTGATCTTTAAAGGGTATATACCATACAGGGCCTCTTGAAGCGGATGTTAAGCAATGACTTATTACTGTAACCTTTGACCCTGTCGTGTATAGGTGTCCACCTCCATCCCTTCATTATAAGGTTACGGTCGTGACAGAAAATGTAATATAGCGTTCACGGCTGACACAAATTGCTTCGTATCTACCCTACAAATAGATAACATGAGATAGCCTTAATTAAGTGTACGTACTAATACTCTATTCCTGCCGTTAAATGAGCCACAAAGTAAATTAGCTAATCTTTAATTTTCTGCAAGCTAAGGGCATATCTGGTTCAGTGGGCTGTTTCATGGGAGGTTATGTTAATTCTGTCCGTTTCATCTTCATCTACGGCTAATATACAACAAGTACAACCTGCTCAAATCTATCACCTGGTCACTTAATATTACCTACATAATAGTCTCATCTTTGAGTGTTGTGATAACATCATCTGTGATCAACTAATACCCCTGATGTTATTTTTCATTAGTTTTTCTCAAAGCTTCATTGAATCCATTATTTTTCATCACATTTTACTTACCTTCTAGCATCTCCAATTTATTAAAGGTTTCCGTGTATGCGGAGTATTTCAGCGGCCATTCCAGAGGGAATGATATACAGCGTAGTTGCTATTTTAATTTCCAGTAATGCTTATTATGTAAACTTATTTTCCCCACCCGATAAATGTAAACTGATGCGCCGAAGAAACGGTAAAACGCAAAGTTGCGTTTTGGATCAATAAATAGTGAGCAGGTTCACTTTCCTGTATACTGACTGTGCTAACCTGCATGTCAGTGGGGGGAAAGATGCAGTTTGTTTGTTTAACGACCCCACTAGCACACAGAAAACCCGCTTCCCGCCACATATGCTACTCTTACCGAATAATAACAAGGGATCTTATATGCGCATTTGTCCACAGACAGAATAGCACACACCAAGGAATTTTATGGATCAGTCGTGGATCACTGGTTGGAATGGGAAATAACCAAACGGGTCCACTTAGGAAGATCGATCCGTTGACCTATCGGACCTCAGATGGACGCTCTTGCGCTAAGTGCATTACGAAAGATCACTTGATACTAATAGGTAGTAATAGCCTATGTGGAGGCAGTGAGTTTTTTCTGGGACCATGTGTTCAGATAACCGGTGATTATAAATTGATGTACTTTAGTGGTGTTATTAAACAAACAACTTTTATCTTTATTCTTTTTATGATTCTGAGAAAAACCATAACACATTTTGCTAGCAATATGAATATCAAGGCTATAAGATAACAGTATAGCGATTCCCTCTGGTGTCTGTGAATGTATAATGGTTACCATTCTACTGGGTCTAACATCCGATCTTTCGTAATAATCAAGCGCTACCTCTGCAAAAGTACGGTATTCATGTTACGTCACACTTGAGAAACCAAACGTTTAAGGCACAAACATAACGCAAAAGGAAAACGAAAAATCCATTATTTAAACCTCAAACACAATTATGGAAACTACTTGACTTGAGTTGTGTAGTCTGAACTATGGGATAACAAGAAAGAAAAAGCAGAATTTTAAAGAGAATCAATCACTCACCATTTTGGTGCGAAAAGCGCGATGACGTAAAGACATAGTGAAGCAAGTTACACGCAAATACATTCGCGTATAAACAGAAGAGAAAACACTATCCTTGTGTATCTACATAATTGCATACATTCATTATATAATTATTGTAAACATCAAGAGAAATTTCAAAATGTTATTTTATAACGTAAAATTGTTCGGTCTACATCGTACGAATAGATCGCCATAACACTTCTAAGGACCCTCTTATTGTCTTGAGATGCCATAAAGTGGAAACGCTTGGCGTCAAACTTGTTGATTGAGGGTCTTTTAGCACAAGGGCAGCAAACTCGATTTCTCTATAACCCTACAGTGTTCAAAAACGCATCTACCTATTTCAAGTAAAGGTAAGGGGCATTATAGACCGGAACACGGACACCAAGGTGTAAATCAACCCTGTAAGAAACTATGGTGACGACACCTCATCTTGGATTATACTTAGATTTCACCTTTACCTTAATAACCACTAACATTGCAACGCACATGTTTAATATAATATTTCAAAATATTTGGATACAAAACAATTTCTTTTCGTATCGGAGTGCATAAACAAATCGCGTTTCATATTGGCAATACGTTTCAGCATCTGTGCTTCAGCGATCTTGCAGGTATCATGTTTGATGATCCAGTTGCGCTTGACGGCGCTAGCAGACTAATCTGCAAATAAGTTTAGTGGAGGTATAAACCTTGTGAATGACGTCACAAACACTCCGATTTGTAGGTTCTTCTTGCAAATTCATCCGCAACGTGGAAAGAAAGTTGTTTAGTTTCTAAACATTCCGTCTTGTTCTCAAAACGGGAAACTTCCACATAGTTATCGATATAATTAATTTTTTTCAATTCCATATTGGTTCTTCCTTTTTTTTTGTGGTAAATACGTTACGCTACCGGGAATTGACGATGGGCCAAACATAATCCATACAGTGTTCTGGAATGTTACACCCTTTCTGGTGGGGTCAGTGTTTTATCCGCCATTTTTTTTTTTTATTAATAATATCTATGGCCATGAAAAATTAGGTGAATAAATTTACTGGTAGAAAATCGTTCATTGCATATGAAAATATGTCAATACACGATGGCCTCTATACTTTTGATATCATCGACTTAATTCATTATTTTAAGTTGGTATGCGAGATCGATTATTTTACAGCTAGGTCAACTATCGCAATGCACCATTAAACTTCTAATATAAACGCAATTCGCATGCAATACACCATTATTTCAAACAGGTGCACGTGGATGCTCGCCAATCCTATTTTATATACCAGGCGTCTTTCGTCTGCCAGTTTGGCTCGCAAACACCTGATGACTTTTGGATACACAACACAACTGTTCGTACGACTAGACTTCTGTTTGGTTTACATCAATACGCAATCGTTCCTCGTGGTTATTTTCCTTTCACCAGAATAGCGGAGACCCAATGACGTTGTCATAAAAACATTGCAACCCGACGCTCTATGACGTGTTCCGTATCGCAGATATCATCTCTTTAAAGTGAATACGGGCCAACACTCATGCCTACATAATGTTCATACTCTGACATTTCACACAATGGTCTTATAAGTGTTGAAAAGGACACGTAAGTGCAATCAAAAAGTACAATTATCCATATTATTGGCGCTAAACTCACAGATGCCCAGATGATTACGGGGTGAGGGTAAAGGTCAAGTAGATGCGGTATGCTGTAATGTGCATACGATGAGAAATGGATGGTCTTTGCCGCCGATCACGGTGTGTACTATAACAACATCTACCGCAGATCCTATAAACGAGACATATCAAACAGGAAAGGTTGCTCTGCTGAAGAACACTGCCACGTGTGAAGTGATCGACTGCCAGATACTACTGACTGAGAGAAATGCAATCTATATACTCTGTCAAGACATCTTATCATTAAAAGATGTTTTCTATAGTTTCTTTATGCAACAGTTTCCATGATGTCAACGACATGAATGGCGAGTTGCTGTTAATCGCAGATAATTATAGATAGACGAATCTTGTCACGGATTAGATCATAATCAATCAGAAGATGTCTGCAGGAACCTGCTTTTCATGTAGATTATTCACCGAGTCGCTGTGAAAGGAAACGTGAAAGCAAAAAGTCACAGATAAATAGGCACAGAAAAAAGTGAGTTACAAACCTTTACTGACACACACGAAAGAAAAACAATAAAGTTCTGGGCCGAATTTTAAAAATAAAATATCTTAGCAACCAAATGCATCATGTCCACACGTATTATATTCCTTTCCGACGCTTTGTTCTCTCCTTTAATTCTCAGTCATATCTTACAAATAACAAAGTTTCCGTTTCATCAAATTAAATGTTAGGTAAGGTTATATCTGTTTCTTGTTTAAGAAGTCTGTATGCCATGAATTAATGCATTGAAATTAAAATATTTTTAGAAATAACCATTTTCCCCAGAACTACGAAATCACCGCGTCCTCGAAAAGTATTGCCCGAATTAGGCTACGATAATGAGAAGGATGCATTTATTTAATATAAAAAATGAAAGAAAAGCTTTAACTTGATAAAGTAGCATCTCGTTACAAATTTTTTTTTTAAACAAACTATTAATATGAATATTTAATAGTTTAACTGTTCAAACATGCACAGAGTGCAGACCACCACACATAGACATGAGGCGTGTTCAGAGACGCGATATATCGCGTAAACTCGCGTGTATTTTAACTGGTACCAATCGTGTTCTATCATAT
>JAUTCZ010059326.1:0-10019 GCA_032273805.1 Melanodrymia brightae | reverse complement strand
TAAAGGGCTATCGCCAGGTTGGCAGCTAATGACGTCATTATGAAATCAAGCCATGCGCCAATCAGAAAGAAATGTACACTTATGACAGCCAATCAAAAAAATATGTACTCTTTTGACAGCCAATCGTTAAACAATGCTAAGAGGACTAACGAAGAGGACTAACGATAACTATGAACCTTGTTATGCTGAACCTCGTAGGTAATAATACATTATATCACAAGACATTCGTGGAGCATCCTCTATGTAGCACACCAATTACTAGTACGCCAGTTTTCTGTTTTGCGACGTCATGTATGTTGTATATGTCCCAATGCTCTGGATCGTTATGTGTAAAGTGATATCAGGAAAAAAACTCAATGGTTTAACATGCGTTATATAGTTATATTTATAGCCGTTTTTATCGTTTTATAGTGAAACACAAATATCAGTAAATATATGGTTATGTAAGCCACCATTGCCAAAGGTATTAAGCAATAACATTATATTCAAGTTTAGTTTGATTAGAACTATTGTGGATTGATACAGATATCAGTTATGGTTTTCAAAGGATAGATCTTATTTGGAAATAATCAGCAACACGAGCAGCCATTATAGACCTTTTGTGAATTGTTTCTAAACGTGTTTAAACAACGAGTCGTTATACAAATGGTATCTATACTAGAGTAGTATTCTATTTCTTACATTGCTTCTATAACATGTTATTATTTATTTTTTATTAAAAGGCAAATTATCGATATAATAATAAAACCAACGTGGCCTGAGTTTCGCTCTTTTAGTGAAATCGACACGACAGGTGCAGAGTTGCTGACATAGCTCTAGTGATAGCCACTGCAGAAGTTTATCAGTGGCTTCACCATTCAGCTGATCAGAGGTCGCGAACTCTCAAAGACGTCTCCCACATTGTGAGAGACGCATAATATTATTACAGATACACAAATACATCATGGGCATATGTCACACCGAGTTGTAGGAACAAACAAAGCGCTTCTAGATATACTCTGATTTGACATATTATACAATAAACGGAATGTCCTCGCCAAATTCGCAGAGCAAGTCACATATCTGCCATTATGTGAATAAAAATACTTCATTTTCCATCTATGTTAAAGCATTTATAGATCCTATTGTCCTACGTTACATCTATCTTTCAAATCTTTGCTCTATCTCCATATACAGCATACATGTAGCTCAGTTTTGCTATTTTTACTATTAAAACTCGAACCAGTAGCTTTAATCATTTTTGGAATAATCAACAATAATTATAGTAGTGTACGGAAATGCCATGCTTCATGATGTAATAGTTATAAGTAAGAACAGTAAAGTTTCTATTCTAGTACGAATATTAACTATAATTGTCAGAAATACGTGCTCACCGGAGTATATTACATTCGTGTAGAAATATTTATCTATATTTTGATTGTCAGTTGCAGTCACACGTGTGTTCTGAGCCAACTTCATAAATATTTATAAATGCTATTTCCAAATTATTATGGCTGCAAAGAATAAATTAAACAAAATCCAATAACACATTTTAAAATGTACTGCTGTCGACATTTAAAGGGTCTTTCGCTGTGACTTTTTGTGCTAATTGTATAACTTATGTTACGTATGTAATATTATTACTCATACAGTGTAACCAAACCGAATTAACAAAATACTTACTATACGTGCATCACACGTCTATTAATAAAATAGGACATGTCTTCTGATAATCAGCAAATTATTACACTCGCGTGACGTCATATTTTTTGTAAAGCCCCTGTCAGTGGCTGGATAAGTGTTAACAACCCAATCAAATGACACTTTATACCAATGTTTGACTGCGGATTCATTCATTGAACATTGTATAACATAGCATTTCGCTTTACGCCATACGACTCCTGTAGCCACTCATACCAGAGAAACTGTTATTTTCATTTGTTGTAAATATAATTATTGTGTTTTTTTTTTTTTAGGGATTGTAAGAAATAGAATACTACACTTGGCCCATTACAGAACATTTGCGCCATAACTTTTGTTTTCGGTACGTATCTCACCCGTTTTTGCTCGTGAGATACATGCGGAAACCAATTTTTGTGAGATAGACGATCTCCAACGACATTACAGTCATCTCACTCGAGTAAAAAGATTTTAATATCAACATTATGTAACAAATTGCTTCTTTTTATCTTGATTCGTCAGTGTACCGTTATTCGATCAATGAACGTGACAGTATTAAACTATAGTGGCATCGAGAACTAGTTAGAAAGTGGACAAAGTTTGGTATAAAGGGGTACAGGGACCCACTCACACAAAGGGCACCCTTGTAAAAGTCATTGGGGTATAAATAGAAACATTTTTTTCAATCATAAACAAAATAAAATAGCATGAATGAAATAGAACCTTATTTTGTTATGGGAGGACTGTTCGCCCATTGTCCACACCTTCAATCCGCCCTACAGTTCGCCCCTTGTCCATACCTTCAATCAGCCCTTGCCATACACCTACAAATCATTATATATTTGTTCATTTGCCAATTATTATATTTCCTCTCACTTGTCTGGTTGAATACATATTATTCACAATTTTCAATCATTTATAATATCGCCATATGTTGTTAACAATGTGGTGTATATTTTGACATGTCGTTTAATTATATCGTATTCAATGACGCGTGTATTAAAGCGCTGATCGTGTACTGTACATGTTGAGCAAACCAACGTTTGCAGATGTTGTGGGTGGGCAGACTGACAGATAGAATTAAGATACCGTAAATACTTGAATACAACCTGGGGAGCGGGACGTAACTCAGAGGTAGAATGTTCGCCTGTAGCGGGATGGGTCGAGGGATCGATCCTCCACAGCGCAAAACATGTTTATGGGCTATTTTCCGTTCCAGCCAGTGATCCACGACTGGTTTGTCAAATTCCGTGATGTGTGCTATCCTGTCTATGGGAAAGTGCACATAAAAGACCCCTTGCTGTGTTTCGTGGAAGAGTAGCCTATGTGGCGGCAGCATGTTTCCTCTGTGACCATGCGTCTGACGTCCAATAATCGCTGTTTTATAATCGATGTGTTTCTAGTGGCGTTTGTTAAATAGAACAAACTTTTGAATACAACCTAGCATAGTTAACCCAGGTTCATTATGAGAGCCGGGTCCAACTCGAGACCCGGGTAATATTCGAAACCAGAGCTATGTTATTTGAGACATGTTTGTGTATCAAAATTAACAACATGCATGTACGTTGTTGGGCTTCAAATGAAAATATTAAATGAATAGACAGTGGTTTAGTGAAGACCCTGGGTTCTATTCAATACCCCGAGTTGTATTGTTTCAGATGCACTGTTCCCCCGGATACTATTTGAGACCCGGGTAGTGATCACGTATTTACTGTACTATTAACAATTCAGATTTTGCCATCTGCACACTTACGACAACCCCCCCCCCCCCCTCTCTCTACCATTCATTCGAAAATCGAGATATTGGCGATGTATTGTGTTTTATGCAATACCGGTATGTCCATTTTCTGAATAACAGCATTATTTTCATTTTTGTTGGATTTACATTGCAATGAATATCCGTGATAACTATTGGTACTAACATTTCTTGGGGCGTGTTTTTAATCACCAGAAGGGCATAAGATATGACACGCATTTAAACGTTAAGATACAAGTAAACGTTAATGTTGTTAAGAAATTCTCTATTAGGAAGACATATTACTAATAGCATTAGAAAGGCACGCATCTATCTTCAAATACTGGTGGGTGCAGTAACCAGTTATTCTCTTTAAATTCTGAATTAATTTTTTTCATTAACCTGATTTTAAGAAAGAAAAATATATTCAATGAATGTTATTACATTTTAATACTTCTAATTATTGTGTTTGTACAATTACATGTTTAATATATACTAAACATTTAATAACTTATTTGTTGCGCGAATATATGTAATAATATATTGTTCTTAATGACCAGTTTGTGTTGGATCATTTTCAAGTTGGGGGATTTAGCACGCCGTGTTAACGATTACTAATACCACGTTAGGTAAGTAACCCCGTCGTATATATTTATTGAGCATGTGACATGTTCGTGTTGTTTAGTCTGTATATACATGTATGTATGTATGTTATGACCTAACAGCCGCGTGCAACAGTCCCCAGTCCTGTGCCATTGTCACTCATGTAGTGTTCGGTAGCAACAGTTACTGTCTCTAACCTGCGTTCCACAGTGCAAACGTACAGATTATGCATAATAATTGATATATATTTTTGTTTTCGTTTATATATAATTTATCCAGACTCGTTAATTTATTTTTCTTCTGTAAAATATCTGTTTAAGCTCGCAAAAGTTTTATTTTTGAGTCACACACGTTTATCAGATAGTATTCCCAATGATAACCTTAACATGGTCTCAATTTTGTTATCAAGAATATTACAAGACAAGACTTTATTTGCACAGATAAAGCATGTCGTAAGCTCGACGAAGAACAACCAAAAACGTGTTCTTAAATTATTGTTCTTGCCTATTCATTTCCTGAAGAACAGGTTTACATTAGATCAAAGAATATGAACCTGGACATACATTAAATAAGTGTAACAATTACCCTTGTCTGATGCCTGTATGCAGTATTCCGAAAGACACCTATACAGAGGTTACCTAAACTAGTGGCTCAATTTAAACTTTTTGGCAAACTTCAACTTCAAATACAGTTCAATGCGGAAGTCTACTGGCCAACAAAGTAACCCTTGTATGTCTGAAATAACATATTTTATGCATTCCGGATTAGGTTCAGTTGAAAAGCTATAAAACATCATGTTCATTGATACCCGTTCTCAACAGTGGCGTTTCCAGAGGGTCGAATAGGGGTGTAGGGTTGAAGTAGGGAGGGGAACTTCATCCGACCGCCTAACAATCTCGGCGAAGGCTAATGGTGATATCGATATACTCCTCTTCCTTTCCAGTGCCGGCTACCCCACCCCACCCCAGCCCAAACACACGTCCTGTCATCTGCCCTTCTGAATCCGCAGCTGTAAATACGTCATTTACATATAAAAAGCATATCCAAAAAATCCCCGTAAATATGCATTAAATGCATGGAACAATATTTTAATATTGTTTATTTTTAACTCTTGGGAGATTATAATCATTTTGTTTTACTTGTTTTAGCTTGGCGCAGTGCCCAAACTCTGCATTGTTGCTCAATTTTGTTTATAGATTTGTTTTTATTATTTGTTTTTTAAAAGAAAATTGTTTTAGTATTTTACTATACCATGAGGATATTAGTTGGAAAACTGACATTGTACTCGTTGCCATAGTAGAACGTGACATGCTTTCCGGAACTGGAAGTGTATGTGGATGATGTATATTGTTCGGGTTTTTACTGACCTGTATTAATAGTGTTTACCATTTAAAATCAGATCATTTCTTGTTCCATTTTGGCAGTTTTAGGGGCATATGACAGTAAAGTGACAAAATGCACATTAAATTGAGAATATTTTACAATAGGGTTTACTCGAAATTTTAAATATAAAATGATATATTGGCAAATTGATCTAAACTAAAGCATGTTTAATACTGGGTTTTTGTTAAAATGTTAATTAATTAAAATAGAATGTGTGCATGCTTGCAACATAATCGGATAGTCAGAGATAATAATGTATTGTAAATGAAAATACACTTACAAGTGGTATTCGATTCTATAATACAAATCAGCACAGTACATATCTACAATCAACGTTTGTTATAGGTGCATTAGTTCAATATGAATGTGGTTTATTTTGCAAATGATAACTAACGTATATGTACAGACACATAAAATAAGTGTGTTATGGTCAGTGGTCATCCACATGCACTGGTCATTAGTATTATTTGTTTTGTTTTGTTGATATGCTCCAGAATGACTTTGAATGTGAAACGATGCCTCGTTAAGTGAAAACACGATTATACTCAGTGACGCGGTCAGCTTGTTGACCCTATTTCCTCTATTGTTACTTTTTTTCTTCTTCTATTTGTAAATGTATTTTCGACTGGGCGAGGCCATACTCAGGACCCTGTTTCACAAAACTATCTATGACTATTGGTGGACGTAAACGTAAATATATTAATACAATCGTTTTCCAAAATATAATTAAACATAATTGTCTCCAGGAATAAATAGTGTCCGCGAGTAATATGTCTCAAATGACCAAACATCTATGACGTCTCAGCTATTAACCATAGTCGTATCACTAACCGTTAGCGGTCGAAATGTCTCTACTTACGAAAACTTACGTCCACAACTAGTCATAAACTACGGTAAACTTATACGATGTTTTGTGAAATTGGCTTCTGGGTACGTTGCTGGCTGTAATCATTGTGCCAGGTGTAAAGGTGTAACGATGCAGCGATACGTTATTGCATTGCGATACCATTATATAAATTCAGCGAAGTTATATCGCAAAACCTGCAGCGTAACCACACGGAACACCTTGGCCGATTCACGAATTATTAATTCCCGGTACCAAAAACGGCCGAAGTGTTCCGAATGTTCCATTAATGAAACATTCTTTTCTGTTTTTTGTGTGTATTCATAATACTTCTTGACCAAAACAAAGTATAAATTATGGTTAAATTGTTTGAATGGTATAGAGATCATATGAAAACCAAATCATTGACGAATATTAAAAGTTGCGTTTCATTATACTTTATCGTATTGCAATCCCGGTGTAAAAGGAACACTAGTCCGGCCGGAATGCAAGTCCGGCTATGGCATAACAAAATGGATTAAATAATAAAATGAAATTTTACGGAATGAAACAAATAGCCTGATCCATATAACTAGTTATCACCTACAAGTCTTAGCATTAATGTAAGAACAAATGCAATAAAATGAACTGTTTTATAAAAGTCTGGTTTGGACAAGGATTCCTAGGTATGTAGGTCCTATTGCGTTTTACATTGTGTCGGACCTATATTCCTACAGACTTCTATTCCTATTACACCGATGTAAAAGGAATAGAAGTCCGTAAGAATATAGGTCCGAAACAATGTATAATGCTATTAGGACCTACATACCTAGGATTCTTCGTCCAAACCAGACTGATATAAATCACATACATGTAGTTTTATTGTGCTTGTTCTTGCGTTAACTTACTTCTAGGTACTAACTCGTTCTATGGATCAGGCTATTTGTTTCATTCCTTAAAGATTCACTTTATTATTTAATCTGTTTTGTTATGATATCACCGGACTTGCATTCCTGCCGGACTTGCGTTCCTTTTACACCGGTCTCGCTATAATTATGTATCGCGTATTGTATCCCGATTCACCGAATCGTTACACCTCTAGTCGGGAATGGCAGCCGAGCTGAATTTGCGCTTTATTGCATGCACGTTGATAAATGTATTATCAAAAGCAATAGGAAAAATATCAAAATAGGACGTCCATTGTATCCCGCAGTGTGACTGGGCCCCCAGATCATTTCTTATACATGGCATTCTTGGCGTATACAGATTTGAACTTTGTGGATAACATTCGTCAGTGGTAAAGAGATTGCCAATATATAATGTTGACGATCGTAGCTACATCGTCCTTTTGTTATCACACAATGCGAGTCAATCCGCTGAAAAGTCGGTTACTTCGCTGCGATCAGGGCTATATCAACAATGACAATACTTGATACATGGTTTAATACCACGCGGTTTCATACAAATTGAAAATTTCTATTTAGTAACCATGCATATGATACATCTTTTCTTGAAAAGGCGTAGGCGTACTGAAATATTAAACATATAATTATTATCATTGGGTATGTGTTACTATGATATACATGTATATCACGATTATGGTCTTTGCTGTAAATTTAATGTAACGAAGTTTGGCTGTTTAACATACATGTATTATAGAAATGTTGAAGAAACATAAGTAATAGTAAAACACAATGATTTTGATATTACAACACATGAATAAAACAACACACTCTTATGTACGTTACAAAATATTTCGTTTCAAACATTATAATACTATTATGTCTTAAAACGAAATATTTTAAACGTACACCCTAGGGTGTTCTTATGCGCATCTAATGTTATTTGTCACATGAATCTGGCTTATAGAGCATTTCTTCTTATTAAAATTAATAGTAATTTACATCTAATTGCCTACAATAGCAATATGTGTATATATTACGTGTTTATGGTCATCCAAATTGTTATAGTAGCTGAATGTGTACTTTTGCTTAAAATAATTTGTAACGTACTAAATTATTGTAGACAGAAGACATAGCTACTACAAACGCATTACATATACATAACATTGATATTGTAAGTAATAAAATGTAAGTAAATGTTAACTAAAATAAATATAAATGCTCTATTAGCTAGACATGTGTTATAACTAGCATCAGTTGCGCACGTATCTAAGAACTGTACTCACTGTCATTTATAACTAAATATTTTCAAGACCATGTAGTAATTTATTTAATGAAAGGACGATGTATCTGCGTTAACGAAACAGTATCAATAATTATGTGCAATTTGAAGTAACAAGCGAGAAATTCACGTAAAAGACTGCGTTACGTGTTACTAGTAATAATGCATGAGATGTCAAGGTTTAGCTGATTCTCAGTGTCCTTTGCTGCAAAAGGTGAAACAACACAAGATCCGACTACTATAGTGGAACTAGATGGTAGAAAAGCCTTAAATGATAACTATCCGAATATAGCAATAGTTCCGTTACCAAAGTTCGTTTACATCTGTGAGAACCATGAAGAGATTTAAAATGGTAATATCAAAGTTTATTATTGTCTTTATGTAACGCTATGATTTTGATTTGTAATTAGTAATTAATTAAATTCAGAATAATACTTTGAGTAAGTTGATTTTTATTGTATGGTTTTAGTTGAAAAGGTATTCTTGATTAATATATATATATAAAAATATTATGTCTTAAAGTTACATAATATCATAATGCAAAGTATAGTTCCGCTTTTAGTAATAATTTCATATGCTATATCTAAAAGCAGATCACAGTTCGTTTCATATCATACATCGATGATGTCATAAAAAAAGATCCCCTAGTTATAGATGAATAATAATAATAATAATAATAATAATGTAGTGGGGAGGAACATTTACGAAAAAATCTGCAGAATAGAGAATCCATATACACTATAGTCCAATGTCATTAAATAAAACAGGACAGGAACTGTTGTGTAACAAAATAGATCCAATAATACTATAAGCGATTAATTTACGTTAAAGGGAGTCTGTCATGGGATTAAACATTTGGCGTAAAAACACATAATAAGCAAGATTAGCTCTGTTTTACGCATCTACCATTGTATCAATAAAAAAATAAAAACACGGATGTTTTCAACCAGGTAAAAGTAAATATATTTTTATTCATCAACATTGTTCATTACTTTACTTTACTTGACATTGGGCCTTGTCATTTTCGAAAATATGGCCCAAAAGTATTTTTCTTGGTAGTTCAAGATGATTAAATTTGACTCCAAAACCGCAGACAGTTTCTCGTTAATGACACCGTTACAATAATTATTACGCCAATAGTCACCCGCCTTTTCTTGTCATGCAAAGGACGCCGAGAACTGACGAATATCGAGGTGTGTTTTGCCATATAGATACTAGTATATGTTTAAATTAAAGTCGGGTAATGTCGGGAATGTCCGACTCTAACTGCTATAACTAGCCACCCAATAGACTGGTCCGGCACTGCCCGGATGGAATAATAATGTGATATGTCATGTTTGGTATTTGTTAGCATTTGTTACTGTTACTGTTATTGTAAATGATTGTAAATCGATGCTGTACCATTTGAAGGCTGTGATCAACTTCATAATATCATTATATCAAATATGACAGTGTTTTGTTGTGTTTTGTAGTCAAATGTTATTTAAGTAGTTAGCCTACAACCGCATGTCTTCAAGATTAATATGCAGCCAAACAGTAGTCACATGAAGAAGAAGAAAAAGTAAAGTTTGTTTTATTTAACGACGCCACTAGAAACACATCGATTATAAATCAGCGGTTATTGGACGTCAG
>JAUTCZ010059315.1:0-10019 GCA_032273805.1 Melanodrymia brightae | reverse complement strand
GGGCACAGTCGAGGCAGCGGGACTGTGTGACCACGACAGACGTGCTTGAACCTTAATTGGATATAAGCACTAACATAAGTTATAACTAACTAACGATGACCGACTTCAACATGTTCAAAGGAAAACCAAATGGGATTTTGGACGTCACACGAACGGCAACCTAATCCACGAATTGATTATAGATTGATGAACGGAATACTCTCCAATAACTAAATACTAGTAGTCCGTGCAAATGTCTACTTTTCAGCCTACATAAAAAAAACGTGCTACTCAATCAAATTCAAACAATTAGTTATATTTCAAAATTCTAAAGCTAATCCTTATTTTCTGACATCGGATAATGTTGTAATTTTTACATACCAGTTAACACACACCCAGAACCACATAATGTGTATGTATGTGCTATATTTTATTCTCATTGTTGCTGCTTCTGATGGTGATGATGATAATGATGATGATAATGATGATGATGGTGATGATAATGATGGTGATGATGGTGAAGATGATAATAATGATGATGTTGATGATGATGATGATGATGACGATGGTGACTACGATGACGATGATGATGATGATGACGATCATGATAAAATTGCGCTTGTATCCCGATCATATTGCGGAAATACGATGTCATTGATGAATGAAAAAACCGTTTTGTGACAAGCACAGTGAGTAGCAATAAAATAGACGCTACAGCCATCCCGAGGCAGAGCATGTTGCTTCATTTTGTCTGTCACAGACCAGCACAATTTCCTCTTACGAAAAGACATTTCTTTTCTTTATTTGATTGGCAGTACGGTTTCAAATTTCCATTATACGCTTTTCGTCATTTCAATTCAATGTTACTGACCGTGAAATGAAAAAGGTTTGATCGGCAAGAATACGTTAGACATTGAACATCTTCCGAAGCCCTCCCTACTCGCCTGATAAAGCCCTCCAAATGGATTAATGCAACATATTTTGGTAAAATATTTGTATCTTTAAATCAAAACAACAAAATCTTTCATTTCTATTTTTTCCGCGCGATTTTTCTTTTATAAATCGCGTTCTGTGTGAAATGAATTGTAGGTCTATATAGTTCGGGAGGGTAAAGCTATATAACGCACGCGTAACTGCTGTGCGTACGAAAATATTATTATAGTTTGGCAATTAAGGAAATCTACAAGAGAACGGATCATTTCAATATTTTCAGAATTTAATAAATTTAAAATAATATGTATGTATGTATTGATGTATGAATATCTATATATTGTATGTATGTATGTATGTATGTATGTATGTATGTATGTATGTATGTATGTATGTATGTATGTATGTATGTATGTATGTACTATAAATTATCCACCTCTAATTAAGTTTCTATTAATTAAAGTAATTTAGAATAATTTGAGTAAGAGTATATAATTATACTACTAATATGACACATTTCAAATAAATGCATGTATTTTAAACTAAAAAAATATGACTAATATAATGCAGTCATTACATGACATTTATCATATCAATATAGGTTATTCATATATAAAAGTAGAGAAAAAGACAAAATCTGAAAAGATGAGTGACAATTACGAGTTTGTGAAATTCAATATCTGTAAAGGGCGACCATCTTATAAAATGGCGGTTATTTTAAATGTTCAAGTGCATAACGTTTCTTTTCGTAACAGTGACCTACTGACACTATAATTATGTACCAAATACCATGCTTGTACTATCAATTACACGATTATTCAGTTAGCCGCCCTGCTATAATACAATTATAATGCTTTGGCTAGGCAGATGGTAACAGCTCGTTATTAAGTAGCCCAGGAATTAATCACATCGTTCCGATCCACGGATCAAACGAGTAAGTATATAGATAGACCAGTGATTGCGATCAATTCAAACGCCGCGGAATGACACGCAATTGTTTTAGCGTCATTCAATAAAAAGTTTTATTTGTGGAGTAGACGGGGATCAATGAGAAAAGTCAATTCCTATCTAAACAGCTAATAAGACTGTGTTCCAATCCGTGTGAGCGGAACAAGTGACATCTTATTATCTCAGGTCGCAAACTTCGTCTGCCATTGATTTCCCGTCTAAGCCAACACCAACATTCGTCAATAACAGATCTGATAGAAAAAGAAGCAATTTTAGTTTTGTACCGTCCACCTTCGTTTATATTTCAGGGGCCTAGCTTCCATATACGCAGGTACGCAGCTGCGTACCACCTGAGGTTACAAGTTTAAAAAAAATTTTTATATATATATATATAATATGATGTAAATGCGTGTATCTCTATATGTACTTGTTTTATTCCATCGCCGAAAACGTCTGCGTATCTCCTGAACATCCCAAGCTAGGTCCCTGTATAATTACACAGACACGCATGAAGCAGACGGTCTCACATAGATATGACTTAAAATAATAGAACATACAACTGTCATAATTATAGTTACATGTACTTATAAGGTAGCCTAAATATAAAACAGCATAATTATTATACACTGATCTTGCTGGTAAAATAGAGAACAAAATATTGAACGATAATTTATATACCTCTGTCAGTCGCTCTTCGAGTCCTGTAGCATATTTATTCGAAAGGGCGGTTCGTTTTCATGAAAAGTTCTTGAAGGCAACGTAAGATGATGTTGACGACATAATGGCCATGGGCGTCATTTTCTAAAGAAAAGTGTGTGTGTGTGGGGGGGGTGGGGGGTGGGCGGACATGTGCTATTTATACTAAAAAGTGGGGGGGGGGGACCATTGCATGTTAGTCCCCCCAACTCCAAGTGACGCCCATGATAATGGCACTAGTGTGGTAGTGCTGTATACGCTTGGCACACATTATAATTTTTTAGGACATAATTAGTCTTAAATGTGATGAAACAATGTATTGACAAACAAAACCCCTAGTTATTGTGGCAAATGCTTGGAATATAAAGGTTTGAATTAACGCACACGTATAACATTTCCGCAGTTGTGCACGAGGAAACTTGCTGTAACCATATTCATCAAGCAAAAATCATACAATAAATCTGTTCACAACCAACCTTAAAGGTTTGGTGAATTAATCGTACCTCTAATTCGTTGATTTAATACCCTAAAATAATGCTTCCTATGTAATATTTTGTCAACACACGCGTGTGTGCGTTCCTCGCAACTTTCAAAGTGTCTGAGTACACCCGCAACTTCCTATGTACGATTCCCCAGTGTATATAATTTTGGTAGACCCGTTTCATTTCTCTCAAAGAGACGTCACGTATTTGTAATGTAATAAACGCGTACATAACAATAGAATGACGTCACTGTGAATGTAGTTGCCGTTCTTGTGAAAGGTTGTTTTTGAACACAGTCCTAATAGATTTTGACCCAAGGAACAAGAATCATTTGATGTCAAATATGGATAAACACCTATATCGATAGCAGATGGTCGTACAAAGGTAATATTTGTTTCAAATAAAAGCTCCCTTGAAAACAAAACACTTTTATTCTCGGATGTAAATTGATAGGGTCAAATATGTGACCTCTAGTGGTCAATAAAGGTCACTTTGGAAGAAAAAAAAACTATTTCGAAAGGATAATACTACTGTGGTTGTGTATGGTGTCAAATGAAAGGTCTCGACGAAACAAAAGACTTCTATTCCGGATATAAACTGATAAGGTCATTTATGTGTGACCTCTAGAGGTCAATAAAGGTAATTTTGCTAAAAATAACTCGCACTAGAAATTTTGTATTACTATGATCGTGTATGGTGTCAAAAGCCCTCAACAATAGTTACACTAGAGTATAAAGTTATAATGGTGAACATATTATAATGGTGAACATAACAATGGAGATCATTAAAACTCGTCTGTTAGGTAAAACGTCACGAACATCAAGCAGCAACTGTTTGACCATGGTTGTCGTTAAAATCGTACGAACATCAGATAGTTTTGCTAGGATAGTCATTTAAGATGTCAAATGAAAATTTTCATAATAAGAAAAATTACTTACAGCTGCTTAAACCGTCATTTTAAGCAGGTACATTTACAGTTATGTGCAGTCAAGAGCAAGAGTGCAGTGTTTGTGGCAACTGCATTTTACTGTCAGTTTGAAGGCGTGAGTTGCGGTGCTGCGTGAAGTCCACATAGGTGTTAGGCCCTTGTCAAATTCTTGCCAGCTAAAGGAACATGGATCCTCTACAGGAATCTTTGGCTGATGACTTGTATACACCAAAGTGAAGCCTGGTAAACACTTCGGCGAAGGTGAAGCGTTAGTGCATCCTGTGTTGGTGGAATCCGCTGAACATCTGGACTTCTTTGGCAGAACATGTTCATTCTTAAAACATTGACCTCAGACGTAGTTGGTGTTTCGTCATAGAGTCGACAAATAAAATGTTCAATGGCAGCAAAATCATCCTCTGCCAAAACCTGGAAAGGGTGCTGTGAACTATTTATGAGTGTTTCTGTAACTTCAGGGTGTTTGTTCCAGGTATTCCACCAAATTCGTTTGCCCTTGTTTTTTAATCCGGATATTGTGTCACAGCCCGACATGGCATGGAACATTGGTAATGCAAGGCAGCGATCTGGGTGAATGCTCTGATGTACTTGATTAATGTGAAGCAGTTGTTGGTGCTTTCCACTACCAAATGCAATCCATAAGTCAAGGTTTGGATTTATAGAGCCGAAACGAGAGAACTGACCGAGAATGATTATAAATACATCGGTGTCACTAGTCCTCATGAGTATTGAATTTGCGTTTGTCAGTGCGTCGATTATGTGTACCATTATTCTTGTGTCCGCTTCCTCGTGGTTTGAAGTTTCCATCATTTCATTACCAGGTCCGACATGCACGACACGTTCACCATTTGTCAAATATAGATCCTTGCAGTTGGGATACACAGATTTTGTTGTCTCGCTTGACAGAAACTCAAATAGTTCTTCCTTGTTTGATGAATCTGCCAAAACCTTTTCCCTGGTTTTCTCGCTTTGGGGAATTTTTGCTTTTCCAGTGACACGTTGACGTGTACCACCACCAGCTCCATCCGCGTGTGCTACATTTGGGAAAGTATCTGTCCCATATAACATCAAGACGATCGCAAGATTTAAATTCATTGCAGAGCCGCGGGCGGAAGATGGTAACCATATAATCGTCAAATGTTGAGCATGATGGCTTTGGCAGCAACGTGTGTATGAGGGCACCACCATCGATGATCACTGCATTGTAGTATATTGGTGGAAGTTCTGCTTCCTGTAAAGAATCTGTTTCGATGATGCAATGGTACAGCGCAGCCTTGTCATTGGTCATCTTCATGGCAGGGGAAGGAATTGCAGACCCGTGTTCGAAGAAGAAGCCTAAATTTCCGTGGCAGGTGTGCAACGATACAAACAACTGACCATACAACGATGTCTGATCTTTGAAGTACGATAATTATCTGGGTTGCTGTTTTACGTTGCTACACCTGTTTGAAAAAAGTCAGCTTGTTCTTTTTGATTGGTGTCTGAAGGGCACATGTTAGATTTTCCAAAACGTTTGCCTTGTAGTCTTCGTATTAAGAGTGCCCTAATATGTCAATTTGTTGGACAGCTTTTGATGATGACACGACAGGCACATGCAATGAAACCAATTCTCGTTCCTCCTCTTGGAATGGATTTCCAGCTTGCAGAAGAGTGTCACTCATATTCTGGACATGCATCAAAAAGTGCAATTGGCAAGATTCCCCTCTTCGTGATGTGGATGAAGTTCTGCATCATTATGATTTTCCTGGAAATCATCCACCAGATGGGCAAGAGTTGGCACAATCAGGATCCATTTATAGACTGCAAGTTACATAATTGACCCTATTACTACATTCCCGGAATAAGCCTTTTTTTCTATACCGATGAGATTTAATTTGATACCATACACGATCATACATGTAGTAAGATCAAATTTCTAGTGCCAGTTATTTTTAGCAAAATGACCTTTATTGACCTCTAGGGGTCACATAAATGATCTTATCACTTTACCACCCAGAATATAAGTGTTTTGTTTCGTCGAGACTTTCATTTGACACTATACACAAGCACAATGGTATTATACTTTGGAAATACGTTTTTTCTTCCAAAATGACCTTTATTGACCTCTTGGGGTCACGTAAATGACCTTTCAGTTTATATCCTAGAGTAGAAGGGTTTTGTTTCGTCGAGACCTTTCATTTGACACCATACACAACCACAGTAGTATTATCCTTTTGAAATAGTTTTTTTTCTCTTCCAAAATGACCTTTATTGACCTCTAGGGGTCACATAAATGACCTTATCAGTTTACATCCTGGAATAAAAGTGTTTTGTTTCGTTGAGACCTTTCATTTGATACCATACACAACCACAATAGTATCATACCTTCGAAATTAGTTTTTTCTTCCAAAATTACCTTTATTGACCTCTAGGGGTCAAATATTTGACACTATCAATTTACTCCCGAGAATAAAAGTGTTTTGGTTTGATGAAAGCTTTCATTTGACACTAATATTAATTTCGTACGACCATCTGCTATCGATATAGGTGTTTATCTATATTTGACCTCTAATGACCTTTCAAGGTAAAAAAACTGACCTTATATGTGGTCAGATTTTTGTGGCACCTTCTGATTCTTGTTCCTTGGGTCAAAATCTATAGGACTGTTCGAAAACAAACTTTCACAAGAACGGGTACGAACTCTTAAAATTTGCATTGCCGAGGTCCCCACTAATTTGTTTGATTGTTCTTGTTTAATAATGGTTTGAACATTACGTTTGTTTCAGATGCACATTTGGACAATGATGCTACCCAAATTAATTCACGAGGGGCCACTGCACGCACCAGTAAGTATAGCTTATATGTTAGTTTACAATCCAATAGATTTCATCTGTCATGCATTCCGAGTTTGATTTTAGTATAAATATTATCATTGTTCAGTCACCAGCCCTTGAAATTTATGGAAGCATTCAGAAAATGTTGATTTTAAAATTGATTTGCCATTTTATTACCATAGCCAAACAAAAAGTTATATAAATACATATCTATTTTAAATCTGTTTGCATTCCACTCACAACTTTACAGCCGATTGTTGTTATTCGACTGAACTCTGAATTGATCTGAATGTTATTCAGTATAATTAGGTTTATTCCAGTATTTTGTTTAAAATTTCCATCGCAAATTAGTTGGCGATAACAATCAAAAATCTTTAAAAGTTGGTGTTGGGTGGTGTGGGATGGTGGACCATAGCTCTCCAGCTCTGACAGCCATGTCATACATGACTGCATATCTTCTGTTGTTGAGCACTATTGAAACCTATTGATATCATTATGTTGAAAGAAACAAATGTTCCTTTTGTTCATCACTGTTAATATATAAATACAGTTTATGTAAAATTACATCATAGTGACCAAGCAATGACCCAACCAAAAAGTTAAATATTGCGCCTAGTCGTCGACTGTAAACAAGGCATAGTTGAAGGGACATAACTCTGGCAGTCTACAGCAGTTCATCGGTAGAGTGTTCGTCATGACTACTGCCAACTGATATCTGTCCCATTGAGAACACTAAACACTTCCTACTCCATTGTCAAATCTATCACACACTCGATTTCTATCTGCTTACTCCAATCTTAACTACAAAATACTATCATTTGGTAATCCAGACTTTGATCTACAAGAAAATACAATTATGTTCAAAATGGTCCAACAATTCATAGATGCAAGCGATCGTTTTGACAAGTTCTGACAATTCACTTCTTCTCCCTACATCTCTCTCTCTCTCTCTTTCTCAGTCTGTCTGTCTGTCTGTCTGTTTGTCAGCCTGTCTGTCTGTCTGTCTGTCTGTCTGTCTGTCTCTCCCAAATTATTTCTGTCTCCCTCTCTCTATCCTCTTCTTCCATATTTTGCACACGATTATAAACTCATGTTCATTGCACAGCTTAATATTACTGTATCTGTCATGTTTTGTTTTATGTTAATTGTAAAATGTTGGGAGAGACCTTCATATAGGCATTGCCTGTTGGTCAATCCCCAATGTACGTGTTGTACTAAATAAATATTGTTTAAAAAAAAAGTTTTATCACGAGCGTTAGTGAGTGACTAAAACAAAAATAATTTCACTAGGGACACTTGATAATACAGCGTAGACATTTCAATGTGAAACACTTTTCAAAATAGATTTCACTTAAGAATTGAACACACGTGATAATTTTTGACGTTCATGCAAGTATTCATGAACCTCAAAACCGCTTTACACACAGTATCGTTCATACTATAGTGTGTAATTGCATGAACGTCAAAAATTATCAAGTTCAATTCTTATAATCCCAAATTTATAACTTTATCACTAATGGAAGGTTAACGTCAAATTAATACACAGCATTAGGGGATTTCCCTTTCTTGTGGTTCGGCTTTTCAAGTCAATAACCGAATGATATACATGTACTTAAGATTGTTAAAGAGATTAACATAATTTCTTTTAAATGTTTGCATTAATACCAACTAGAAACATGTATAATTGAACATAGACAAATAAAGTAAACAGTTATTTCAATAAATGTAAGCGATAATAAAAACATCTGAAACAATCTATTTTGTATGTGTTGCAGCGGTTGATGTATGGATATTTAACTACAAATTTGTGCCGCCATTTGTATGAAGTGATACTGCGTGGATATACCGATTAGTCGGATTACGATGTTCAAATTGCAGCGATCTAATTTTGAATGTGTGAACATTCCATGCAATGATCAATTTGACATCGACAAAGTGCGTTTAATGTTACCAAGGGTATAGCCCAGACATTTTGATGTCTACTTTTAACGATTAATGACAGACGATCATCGTTTGATGTATAAAAATATAATCTCGGTGGAATTCCTCGGGGATTCCTGTTTACATTTTTCATAAAGTAGTTTCGGTAATAGATACTCACCTTCGGGTAGTTTAATTTATAAATAACAAACATCTTTTTCCAAACTACATAATTATACTCGATGTGTTTGTACTGTATAGCTAAACCATTATTACGCGTCACGTATCAATTATATACATGCATAGTTAGAATACACTGTCTATCAAAACACATTAAAATATTTATATAGGCCCTACGTACGGTACAACTATTCTTTGTATTGATTCATGACGGGTTAACCAAAAGCCATGGTCTGTACTATCCTGTCTATAGACAAGTGCACCAATGCTGGCTCCTAGCTGTTATTCGGTAAGTGTAGCCTATAGATACTATTACAAGTATGTGTCGGCAGCTGGTTTATACGGAAACCATGTTTTAACATAGCTGTGTGTTCGACATCTAATAGCACCTAATTAATACTTTACTAAACAACGTGAACGGCGGGTCTTCCCCCTCCACCTAAAGCCGCCACTGGCCTATACAGACGAACCTGTGGGTTCCCATAACCTATTAATAACCTAGGCATAAGAGTTCGGCTCAATTACATCTGAGTTGTATATGAGTACTGGTACAAACTATTTGAATTCGACTTAAATGTACTTTAGCAGCAAAAAAAAACCCGCCGTATGGTCATACGATTGAGCATGAACATCGAAATGTTGTAATCTATGTTCTATTTTAACATCCAAATGTAGGCCATATTTAATGAGACTTTATTTCGGAGTTGCATCGATTTATAACATGTGTTCGATACTACTGCATTAATCTCAACTGGTACCGAGTCACGAAACGAAAGCGGGTCGATGTGGAAAATTAACTATTTTTAAAACTACACAAATTTATTTTAAAACAACAATGCCGTTCTACGTGCTGTCTGTTTTAAATACAAATTACTTATACTACTGTAGGACAAAATTATTGTTATGGTCCTAGTAATATAAGTAACACAAACTTGTATATATATGTACGCGTAAATAATTAATTTCTTGTTTTGGAAGAACTTCCATATAACGGGCAGCAAAAAGAGAATAATGTTAATATAGAATACTGTAGACAAACAATAGATTTACTTTTATCCTGCAACCACTGTTCCTATTGGTAGTTTATGATGACCGATTAAAGCAAAGTCATAACCTGCTACTATACGA
>JAUTCZ010059304.1:0-10020 GCA_032273805.1 Melanodrymia brightae | reverse complement strand
CCCCCAACTCCAAAAAGTAGGGGGGGGGATATATTCCCCACCAAGTGACGCCCATGCCTGTGCCTACACAGTCCTGTCTGAAATAACGTATAAATAAAATACAGGACGGACAAAATAATTTAAATATTTTAGATCTCTAAGTAGACCCAGAAAGAAATATAATTATAGTTTTGGAACATCCAAATGTTGTTTCATTATGGTATTAAAGTAATATAATGGTTATATTAATATAAGTATATATATATATTTTTCCTATGGAAAGATAATTATTAAAATATTTATCACGTGTTGTTGTGTTTCTCAATTCGCCAAACCAACTACGCGAATCCATCACTGCATGATGGGAGAATCCATGACGTCACGGAATGCCGATCAGGTATTCGGTCGACAAGTGCGGCGCATATAAACGCCGGAACCGAACCGAACGCCAAACTAGAGACAGACATTAGCCTATACTATAGCGAGAATAACTGCAACACGCCGGGCAGGTCTAGAAAGGAGACAGCAGGGCAAGTTCCAGTTGTCAATAACAACAAAAAGAACGCTTCATAACGGGTGTTCGTTCTCTGTATTATTTCCGCTTGTCGACTTTCAACGCAGAAACAGCTTTCTTAGCCTTCAATGTGATAGGACAAGTTTTTTTTAAAGCAACGATGTTGTAGAATTTTTCTTTTAAAAATGATTTTATTATCGTCAGTGAGGAGTTATAGCTAGAGTGTTTTGAACAGACATGTAGGCGGGTCAACGTGTTTTCTGTGCTGGCTTTTTGGCCACACACAAAAAAACCTGTTAATTTATCTTGGAGTGTACAATTTTAAGCTTTATATAATCGGATGTAATTCATTTAAAAAGTGCTTGAAAACATACCAGCGTCCGTACGTCCGCTTCTGGATTAGTATCTTTGTGTTGAAATATGAGACATTCTTTGAAGAGGTACATAACACACGTGCTAACTATAGTGATGCTGGGGTGGACCTGGGAGACCCTCACGACAGTCCAAGCCCTGCAGTGCCCGCCCTGTGACAGGATCCACTGCCATCCTAAACGGGCGTCACAGCTCAAGTGTAAGGGTGGCGCGACGACGGGTATTTGTCACTGCTGTCCCACCTGTGCCAAGGTGCTGGGTGAGCGATGTGGCGGCGACTACAGCTACATGGGCAAGTGTGACAAGGGATTAACATGCAGCAAGGACGACGTCGTCCAACTCTTTCCCTCACAACAAGAACCGCTCGGAGTTTGTGAAATCAGTAAGTCATTTCATTATTTCATTCTTAACTGTTGGTGTGCACGGTCAGGGCGTGAATGATGGGCGGACATCGTGGGCGATTCTGTGATACGCAAAGAAATAGGAATACACACATTTAAAAAAAAAAAAAATGCGTGTAATACTAATATTGATTGGGTAAGTTAGGATCTTTTTATTTCGCCATGCAATCCTGAACCATGAATGGTTTTTTTTTTTTTTTTTTTTTTTTCACTGCCTATGTTTCTGGGGACAATAAATCTTTGGAAAAAAAAATGAGAAAAAAAAGAACCATGAATGTTTAACGACACCTCAGCACGAAAAAAGACATCAGCTATTGAGTGTCATAATATATTATTATAGTAAATATGGAAATGATAAATTGAATATAAAGATCATGCAGTGTCTAACACACTGAACCAATCATATTTAATACTACGTCACTTTTAAGCATTTAATTGTCACACACTATTGAGAATAACCATTATTTGTTACCTAAGTCAAAGTAATAATTAACCTTTTTTTAATAATAAGAAATAGGCATGCAATAACGTCATTTATAGTAGAGTTGGTAATTCTTAGTCAAGGAATAAAATACATATGCAAATTATGCAAAGGTGCAAGAATTGGGTGTATTAAACTAATGAAGAAATCTATCTGAGAACACTTCTTATTTAGTTGTTCATTTTAAAACTCAAAGTGTAAGAAATGATATATTACATCAGTGATTTACACCATATGAATATTTAGACATAATAATGTGTAGTCATTTTATATTTGTACATATTGGTGAAATCATGTATTTTTTAATCAGATTACCTTTATTGATAAACAAAGACTCGTATAATAAATAAGTTATTATAGCTAATGAACGATACGTATTGAAATTACCAGAAGAAAGCGGTGGTAATAACACTTATTGTAAAAATAGAACTATTTAAAAATACATGTAGTAACATCAATCAATATTTAAACTATACATAAACGAAGATAACAGGTAATAACTGCAAGCTAATTGTGTTAATAAAATGTACTTGCAGCATGCTGTTTATAAGAGAAAACGTTTATTTGCAAACGCTCCAAATATTTATACTCGGTTGTGCGGTTCAGAACATATTTCCAGTGAAAAAACCTCCAATTCCAATCAAAGTCTCTGGTTCCAGGGCAATTTAAGAAGGATGTAACGGTACACGCGTACCTACGCGTTAATACTGCGAACATTATCAAAACAATCAAACCATAATTATCTCCGTGCGATAAACTTTAAAAAGTGATGAACATTTAATCATGTGTTCGCCAAAAGCAATCATATCCTGTCTTGCCACTCGCAGATTTCCTTTTATTAAATGAACTTTAATAAGAAAATTATTTTAGAGTTAACAATTTATTTATAACACACCAACTATCAATAACACTGGACCAGCACATGGGACATATTGTTTAAAAATATTACATTTATACAGGTGTAATAGGAATAGAAGACCGTAGGAATACAGGTCCGACACAATGTATAATGCTATGGGACCTACATACCTAGCCGTAACCTAGGAATCTTAGTCCAAACAAAAATTGTATAAAACACATAGTTTTAGTGCATGTTTTCTTACATTAACTCTAGGACTTGTAGATAATAACTAGTTTTATGGATCAGACTATTTGTTTCATTCCGTAAAGATTTATTTTATTATCTAATTCATTTTGTTATGATATAACCGGACTTGCATTTCGGCCGGACTTGCGTTCCTTTTAACACCGGTATGTGGAATTCGTCGTGTTATTTTCAACATGTTCCAACTCAATCACGGTCATGGTGTTTTCTCTCATGACGCTTCATGTAAATAATATTCTTTCTTCGCATAATTATATCCAATTATTTCACCGTGAGATGAGGCAGGAAGCTCGTGGTGTTAACAGTAATAAAGGAGAAATTCAAAAATCAATTCCATCCATCACCTTGTCCTTTGAACCACATTCTGTGCAATAATAAAGTTAATTAGCGAATGCATATATGGAGCCTGGGGCGGGGCGTAGCGTAGCGCAAGAGCGTCCGCCTGAGGTTCGATGGGTCTAAGGATCGATCCTCCTCAGTGGCCCCGTCGGGTTATTTCTCATTTCAACCATGGCCGTGGAGTGTACCATCAAGTCTGTGATAAAGAGTGCATAAAATATCCCTTGCTGTTATTCGAAGAAGAGTAACCTATGTGGATACAGTGGGTTTCTTTTTAGACGAAGTGTTCATATAGACATGCGTTTGATATACAATAACTGCTGATTAATAATGAATCCTGCTCCACCGGTGGCACCCGTCGTAAGCATGGCCATCTTGTTTATATATATATACGTTGTCGTTATCGAAACGATAAAATTTCGAAAACCGGTAAAAGTAAGATATTGCTTCGGTCGGGCATCATCTGTGTCAATGATGCGTCATATCGTAAAATAATCTCTAAATGACTATGTTTATCATAGAATTTTCTATTGTTCGTTTTTGTTTACTTCCTGTTAATAGACATCGCAAGTAGACGCAGAGATAATGAATAGTAAACAGCATACTCATCTTGTCTTGTTAGTTCATAATTTATCAGCAGTCGTTGATAACAAAAAAGAAAGAATACATTAAACTCTTGACACGATCCAACATAAAACACGAGGATTCGAGGTTAATGCTGTCTTTTAATGAAATCTAATTAATCGCCTGTCCTCCGCAAACATTAAACTTGTTTTTAGTTAACTAGATAAGAAATCGATTCAGACGTCATTGTGTACAAGAAAGCCAACGTCTTTGCACACACACAAAAATACTCTGAGGTCAATGCAATTTACGTCACATTGACGAGATACCCAGTCTCAATGAATAACGTTGTTACAAAGACTCTATTACAATCTCACAACATTGTCAACACCGGCCTCTGTGGTGCAGCGATTAATCGCGTCAGGTTTAAGACTGGTAGGTTCGAATCCAATTCGTGGTGTATTGAATTTTTAATTCCAGTATCGGATCCAACCCAGAGCGAGTGCTCGGCAAGACTCAATGGGTAGGTGTACTTACACTTACACAGACCAGTGTCAACAACTGGTCTAACAAAGGTCGTGATATGTACAGTCCTGTCTGTGGGAAAGTGCATATAAAAGATCCAGTACTACTTATTAATTCCGAGTCTAGCATACTAACACTAACTTCTGTTCTCGACAGGCAGTCGAGGAAGCTGGACAGCGTGACCGACCACGACAGACGTGCTTGAACTTTAATTGGATATAAGGACGTAAATACGTTATAACTAACTAACTATTCGATCAGTCGCGGCAGGGGGTTCCTTTATGACCAAGTGTCGATATAACCGTGCGTTTGACATCCACTAACCATTGATTAATACTCAATGTGTTCCAGCGCTGTCGTTAAAAAAACAAACTTTCTCTGTTATTACCCAAAATCTCTTGGAACGAAGTCAAGAAGCAGACGATCCCTTGCTGTTATTCGAAGAAGAGTAGCCTATGTAGCGGCAGCGAGTTTCCTCTGTGACCAAGAGTCGATATAACCGTGCGTTTGACATCCAATAAACCGTTGATTTATAATCAATGTTTTCCAGTGGTGTCGTTAAATAAACACACGTTGTACCTTTAAATACAAGTACGAAGAGATATCAGAAGGGTGGTGGTGGTGGGAAATGGGGGTGTTAGAATCCACAACCAATTTGTTTGAGTCATCGCTAGTGCTGGGTAGGGATTCGAATAATTCAAGAGTCCTCCCTATTGCAGGTGTAGACGTCTAACAATCACATATCATTTGTACCGTCCGTTTATTGGGTTTATAAAAGCCCCACTGATTGTTTAAGACGGATTATTGGTCTCATGGGTGAAATCATTTCTCCCATGAGACCAATTTAGGTTACCATCTTTAGATAGATTGATGTATTTAGGTTTTTCAAGAACTTGGCTCTTGTTTTTCAACGCCTACGTCAGCATCCATGTCAGAGGTGGGAGCGGGGCGTAGCTCAGTGGTAGAGCGACCGCCTGTGGCTTGATGGATTTAAGGATCGATCCTCTCTGGGCACCCGTCGGATTATTTCCTGTTTCAACCAGTGATCCACGACTGGCCCATCAAATACCGTGGTGTGTGCTATCCTGTCGGTGCACATAAAATATCCGTTGCTGTTATTCGAAGAAGAGTAGCCTATGTGGCGGCAGCGGGTTTCCTCTGTGACCAAGTGTCGATATAATCATGCGTTTGACATCCAATAACTGCTGATTAATAATCAATGTGTTCCAAACTTTGCAATGTCAGTGCTCAACGGCCCGAGTGTAAATAAATTCTGTTCTGTTCTGTTCTGTTCTATTCTATTCTGTTACCCGACATATTTAGGCGGCCTTTACCTTTTCTGGGTTTCTAACCGCAGATGTAGTTCAAGAAAATATCAAGATGTCGTCTCGACGGTTCATAAATGAAAACCAAAACACTGCGAACATCATAAATAAAATATTTAATCACCTTTCAGATATTTCATAAATTAACATAAATTTATAGGTACAATTTTAAAATTCTGTGGTATAAATATCTTCAACAGTTGACAATACAATACAATACTAGACTATAGATAGGAAAAACGTGCAGCAAATTGAAACACACACTATATATTTGTTTATTATTTACAAACCACTTAATACTGACATGGTAAACGGGTAGATATTTGGGTTGCCTCGCAAACGATGGCTAACTAGATCCAAGTGCTCACCCAGGTAGATATTTTCACAAATCATGCACGGCAAATCTAAATACTGAAGTATATCAAAACCATTTCTATAAACATGTATATACAGAACAATTGAGCACTATGCACTACAATAACTACTACAGTGTATTTGCAATATCTATAAGCACATGGGCTGGAGGGGGTTCGGACGAACCCCAGCCCAAACCCCTGAGGCAGCTACAGTCCGCTTCACATAAGAAACACATTTTGTACAGTGCAATATTAGTCTATAAGGGGAAAACATACACAAAAGGGTCCTCCGCTAGATTCAAATTAAAACCATTTCCAGATATTTCATCAAGATGGCGATGAATAGGGAAATTATGACTGGTACCCATCGTGTTCTATCATATCACATTCATTTAATATTAGGTATAAAAACCAGTCTAGCGAATATTCACATGCAGTGGCGCATATAATTGTATGCTGCCTGCACTCCAGTTGGCTACTATTATCGCCCAACAAACTATTAGTTTTTGGTCTTAATTGCCGTTATAAATGAAAATTACATACACTTCGCATACCAATTAAAGAAATTGTTATTGCAGACCATAATGTCGATATATCACAGAAGGAATTTCATGTGCGTTCTCATCGATATTCGTGTAAATCTAATCGTTTTTTTTGTCGCATTTAAACTCATTTGATTGTTTTACGCTTCATTTGGTATTATTGTGTCTCGTCTGCCATGGCATAGTTTCACAGTCATAGTTTTAGTCTTTAATGACGCCGAATGTCTACAATTGGGTTCTCATTGGACGCCGCAACTATTAACATACTAAACTACTTAATCAAATTTAAAGTTTTATAAGCACTTTGTTAGAACATAATAAACAAAATATTTGTATATCTCTATATTATTCAAGCTGTGTCACTCATCACTCGACATCGAAAGCTTTTCCACACGACGACCGAATGCTAATGAATGTTTGTCACGATGTAACTTTAAATACATTACGTCACATTAAATGTTAATAATTTATTGTGGATGCAGAGAAATTTCGAAAAGTTTAAATAGAGGGATTTAGAGAATACTCAACGAGCTCCGACACAATGCAGTTTATCTAGCGCGATTGAATCAGTGTCATGCCATTCTTTACGAACCTTTGACGATTGAACTGTTATCCTTCACTCTCGCGCTTTGGTGAGTGAAGGATAATACCAAGTCATGAGTGCAAGTTAAACAGTATTTGCGAGTTGGGTATTCTATTTATAATCCAGTATCTAAATAGGAGAAATAGATGCTTAACATGTTTAAACTTTGTGTATTTAGTTCAATTATAGTCCTTTGATGTCAAGGGAATGATCTTGCTCTAGTGAAATATCGAATGACGTAGGATAATGGTATGACGTCATGGACATGCCTATGTTTCACCTGAGTAATATAAGGTGGAAAAGATCGAAACATATCAATAATGTTAGTGCAACGCACACAGAAGTAACTAGCTTTAAATATATGCCAAATTCATTCGAAAATATTTCCACAAATAAACATTTCGCCGCCGCGTAAGCCAATGGTTTACTCCTGGAGCTTGCAATCAATCAATCAACCATTTGGCACGTGCTTAAATCCACTGAAGGTTCAAGCACGTCTGTCTTGGGCACATCCTCCGAGATCCCGGATGGATGTGTCCAAGACAGGTCTGGAGCTTGCAGCGTTCACTAGTTCACGTGTGACAGCCATGTTTAAATAATGCGCCGCCATTGGCCAGCTTCTAAAAGTCTCGAAAACAGATTGCTTCAGCCCGACGCACACGCAGAGTTTTTACGACGCCAGGCACAAATAATTATCAAACACGATAGATATTGGACTTAACGCCTCGAAAGGAAAAAAAACCTTTTGCAAAAATAACCATCTAACATGTAATAGAAGATTAACTCTTTACTTTCTGCAATGAATTTGGCCTAAGTTAATTGCTTCTGTTTGTCTTGCACTTATTTCCTCCGATCTCTACACAGTTGGGTGATAAATTGTGAATATCTGGCTACGGTAGTTCATCAATTAGTTATTTGTTTGGACTAATTAAATGTAGAGTATATTTTAGGCAATAGATATTTTGGAGAACTGTACGGAAAACTGTCAGGTCATTTGTATTTAAGAACAAAAGACAAAATTTGTTTGTTTAACGACACCACTGGAACACATCGATTATTAATCAGCAGTCAAACGCACGGTTATATCAACACTTGGTTACAGAGCAAACCCGCTGCCGCCACATAGGCTACTCTTTTTCGAATAACAGCAAGGGATATTTTATGTGCACGTTCCTACAGACAGGATAACACACCCCACGGCCTTTGATAGACCAGTCGTGGACCACTGGTTGGAACAGGAAATAAAGCAACAAGTCCACTGAGGACGATCGATCCGACGACCTATTAAAATTTAGGAGAACGCTCTACCGCTGAGCTACACCCAACTTCCACGTTCTACTCCTGTCAAAAAAAAACAATGAATAAATATCTAACAAACCATATAATATCCTACACGTGATTTGTAGTATGTTTTTCGTAGATAACTTTAGTTTCGTTTAACGTAGAGAAAAAAGGCTAAACAGATTTGAAAATACAAAAAAGTACAATTTTTTTTATCCAAATTATATAACTTTAGATTAACAAATAAAAATATTTTAATGAAAATACACACAAAAAATCTTCAAAAAAATCGATCGTCGGCCATTAAAAATAGCGGCTTTTTCAGAAGATTTTTTGTATGTATTTGCATTACAAATATTTTTATTTGTTAACCTAAAGTTATATATAATTTGGAAAAAATGTTTACCTTTTTTCTCTACGTTAAACGAAACTAAAGTTATCTACGAAAAACATACTACAAATCACGTGGGACACACTATAATAGTCCATAAATGTGCATAATAATATTACAGAGGCCTTGGAACATGACAAAGGGTGAGGGGCGGAGGGGCACTTTGGGGGGTGGGTGCAACATGTCTCACTCATGAGGGGCCATTACTCTCCCCACCCCAAGACCCATCACTGTTCCGTGGACAATGTATTATTGTGACCAGACAAAATCAGATTACTAAATTGAATATCGACCTGTAGGTACATTGATGAACTAATAATATTCGTATTAGCAACAGCTTTGATACACACTGCACACTAAAATAAACACAGAAAATAGACATAATGTCACACTCGAATCCACACCCGAATCCGTAGTGTAACTATAATACGTTGATAACAATTATAGTTCTAAATGTGGGTGTATACATTGAGCTAATAAGTAATATTATACCGACAGTCGTTTCTAAGAAATATATATATAGCTTACATGTCAATGTGATTAAAATCAGATCCATCATCCGCTATAGACAGTGGACTATTATACAGGTCCGTAGCCAATGGGTAGTCGAGGCGGGGGTGGGGGCGTGGGTGGATGGTTGATCGGTGTTCAAAAATAATGCACAGATGACAGGAAATTAAATTTGACCCCATTGAAGGTTAAAACATTTCCCGGGGAGCATGCCCCACCTATGCCCTCCTAAAAAAACTCGTGCCCCATCATAAGTGTAAACGACCCCTCTTCTTAAAATCCTGGCTACGGGCCTGCCTGAGTATATGTAGCAATATACATGTATATCCAATGGATCTGATCGGCCTACATGTTATTTAAAGGTAGAACGTCACATTTCAATAATTTAACATTGCTTACTAATGCAAGACACAAACTTAATATAACTGCAGTCATTGAATGTCCATGTATGTATACATATATCATGCAGACGTCAAAACATACCAACAATGTTGACAGTGTCTGGTACCAAACTCTTAGACGCAGACACAGTCCTAGCTTCGGTGTGTTTTGGCCCTTAGGCCAAATAAAAAAAAAGAGTTGGTGATCGTTCTTTTCATCACACAAATCAGGGACGGGGGAGGGGGAGGGGTTTTTTTCTGTGAAAAACTTAATAAAACCCTGGAGACCAGGTATAGAGCTGGCAACTCCAAGGACATTTTAATATTGGACTACATGTTAATAATGGACTACATTTCATTCATGTACACATC
>JAUTCZ010059293.1:0-10020 GCA_032273805.1 Melanodrymia brightae | reverse complement strand
ATGCACTTTCCCACAGACAGGACTGTACATACCATGGCCTTTGTTGAACCAGTTGTGGACACTGGTCGGTGTAAGTGGAAGTACACTAACCCATTGAGCCTTGCGGATATAAACACGTAAATATGTTATAACTAACTAACTATATCTAATTGGGGAAACAAATATTATCAAATATCCGCACTTCCACAAAGTTAGTAAAAACATACAAGTGGCTGAAATATAATCCGAAATATGTATATTTATGCTATGAACTAAACTATAACCGTTGTAGCATGTTTTGTTTGTATTTCCTTGCTATTTGAAATTATTATGTTCATGTTTCTGTATCATTCATACATGGAAAATAAAAAATTGTTAATGTTATACAAAGCACATGTTAAAGCAGTAGCCTAAAATATGTTAACCCCGGGCTACCTGGCATGGGATTAATCCGACCCTGGCCTGGGTCACAGACATACCACAGTCTTTATTTGATATACCAAAGGCTAGTTGTTTAAACGTTAATGGTTAGATACATTTTCAAACCATGTATTAAATCAATACAAATATCAATTGAAAATTGTAACAAATTGGAGAAACATATAACTTACCGGTAATATAATTATAAATGCAGTTTTTAAAAATAGCGATGTATTTTATTTTGTTAGTATATAGCCATTATAGGTAAACAACTATTGTACGTTTTTTAAAACAATCTTACATCTATTGGACCACAAATAAAATTTTAAGATACTAGTAACGGGCCAAAGTGTTTAAATAAATGGACTCATGCTTCCATTTCTGGGTTTGTTTACAATTTTGTAAACATGTCAATAAACAAAATTTATCTAAAATATTGCATGGCAAGCAAAATGCTCCCAAAAAAACAATACCCTACCACAATTCACAGAAATTCACTATCAGGTATTATCCATTTTATTTGGTTACACAAAGTTTATTCACAACAGCCTAAACAAGAGTTTACTTTCATGTTTATTTGTCGATTGTGAAATCTCGCGAGAAAATCCCTGAAATAGTGTTACGTAACATTCCACTTCGGGCCTAGTCCTCATTCTGAATCGAGACGATTCCACAATGGGGTGTAACACTATCACTTATTAATTAATAGAAATATTTTATAAAAATCTCAACTTTTGTCCTTATTTTTGCACTTTTTGGAATAATCAGGTGTTCTTATTCATTTTTATTATATTTGGTGACTTTTTGGTCTATAGCTTTCTGATTTTGTTGAAGGAATTCAAGAGGTTTGTCCAGATTTCAGTATCACTATGCTGTTCAAATGGTCTTTTGTCGTGTTAATTCAGCAATATTTTGTACTTGTTCTGTCAAATATTGTTACACAACTAAATAGAAAGGTTTTTTTCTGGATGAAGAATGCCACTATTAACGTTTTAGATGGCTCTATTTTATGCCATTATAATCACATCTATATATATATAGTGTGATATAATATTAGAATGCAGTCTGCTCTTCATAACAAGTTTTGAACTGGTGTCATATAAAAAAAATGGAGTAAAAATTAAGAAATATTTCCACTGACCTGATGGAATGTAGCCTAGAAAAGTAACTAATCCACCATTTTTGGTTGGAAGCATATGATCGACATTTGTAGACCATAATGTGAAGACAAACTTTATGGATACTATGAAGCTGTTCAATATTGGCTAAGGTTAAAGTTTTGTGTAAATAAAACATCTGATTTCCACAAATTAAAAAACCTCCGAGTTGAGAAACTGTCATGCCTGAATAATAAATTTATGAAAATTATATATATCAATCATAAATGGAAGTAGAATCTTACTTTATTTTTGTTTGTAATATATCTTTTTGTTTTGAAAATGAAATTCATCTCCCAAAAAAATTCCACAAAAAATTAACAACAAATTATTATTAGGCCTGGGGGAATAGTGTCATGCAAATTGTACTCGGCCCACTGATTTCTACTTGGCTAGGATGAGGTGTACTCCTATATAGAATACTGACCAAATTATAATCGATGTGTTCCAGTGTTCTCATGGCACAATTCTCTTGTTCACAATGTGAATTTAATTCAATATGGCTATCACATCAAATTCTATAAAGATTTCTCAATGTTGTTTGGCCAACAGACCCAAGACAAATTCATGTTTTAGATTTGTGTTTGTGTTGTGGTTTACAGGTATAGCTATAGAATCCTTAACACAACAAAAATGTATTTATTATTTTCTGTTTATAATACAAAGTTGTTACCTATTTAAAACTATCACTTCAATAGATATTTAGTTTTATTTGTTGCTTGGATTGAAGTATCTAGGAAAGGTAAATGTTAGATAAATATTAGCTAGTAATTTATTCAATCAAAATCAGACAGAAATCAATATTAAATATTAATTCAGTTATTAACTTCCAAAATTTGTAGAAATTTATAAAATATCTAAAACAGATATTAAAATATATAATAATAGTTTTTTTTTTTTTTTATTATAAATAGATACTTATCCCTTTATTAAATGATACTTATTTCCCGAAACTATCCAAACATTCATCTACAAATTTCTATAAACTAATGCAAATGCTGATATTTGGGTTTTGTTTCAGATGTTCTGTTTTGCATGTGTTTAACTAGTGCAGAGTTTACTGTTTATGTTTGTTTTGTGGCTTTATCCCCACCACTGATAGAACAAGTACAATTATTGTTGATTTAACAAGCCAACCTGTCATACAGCAATGCATGTTGTGTTCCCTGTTGTACACCTTGGATACCTTAGAATAGCACCCTCATTTATAGCATTAACTTTCTACTTACTTTGTTGCATAGAATTTGCCATTTTTATTTTGGTTTTGCATAGTAACCATACCGGGGTAATTGTCATTCACCATCACTTAATTACATTCTTTTATGTATAAATGGTTAATAGAATAAATATAGGATATATTTTTCATGCATTAGGCTTATGCAAATAAGATAATCATAATGGATACTAAATAAATAAATTTTAATTTAGTGTTTTAGTGTTTAATTTCTTATTATTGATTAGAACAATAATTTTTCTTCTTTTGTTGCTTACAAATTTGTAGTGTATAAATTGATGTAATTGTAGTTAAAACATGTCATATATATATATGTGATTTGGTTATATAATTTATATGTGACTAACCTTTTTGCATATTGTTTCCTTTACAAGTGACTGTAACTTAAAATTACTGGCAATAGAACAAATCCTAAAATCAGTCATTCACCCAATTATAGAGTTCAATCAATCAATGAACCAATCAAGCAATCAATCCATCAATCAATCAATCAATCAATCAGCCAATGAGAGTAATGAAACATTAAGGATAAATCTGCAAAGCTAGTAACATGTGTGCTACTATCTTAACTTTGCCATGTCTATAGACTGTATCATTTCAGATAACTTCCATGATATGCATTTCGTAATTTGGTAATATTGTTTGCTTGTTACAATGCAAATTTATTTCCCACGAAACATCGTATTTGAGATCGTAATCATGAAATATTAGATAGTGCATGAAAATATTTCCCTTTATGATAAATACATGCACATATTGATAGCCAAATATTTGTATATGTACAGTACCCAAAGCTTGTATTTAAGTAATGTAGTTTTGTTTAGCATGATTGTCTTCTGATTCACTGATTTTTTTTGCATTTTTTTATAACGACTGATTGTAAAATGCTAGTAAGTGAATACTTTACATTTTACCTTATATACGTACCAGTATGAGTTATGACCTTTATCAAATGAGTACTGGTAAGCATGATTATGAATACCTAATTTGGACACTGCGCTGGTAAATATAAATACAATTTGTATATACCTATAGAATAGTATAGATATCATATAAGCCAGTTATTATACTGTTTAAATAATTCATTGCTATAATATGTATGCTTTATATTTTTCCAATTGATAAAATTTATGGTAATCATATTGAATGCAGATGTGGGCATTAGTTTCAAAATAAAGTTGGTTTGTTTAATGACACCAATGGAACACATTGATTAATAATTAGTGGTTATTGGATGTTAAATACAGTTATGTAGACACATTGGGTCTTTTATGAGCACTTTCCCATAGGTAGGATAGTGCACAAGAGGGCCTTTGGTTAATCAGTCATGGATCATTGGTTGGAATGGGAAATGCATTGGTTTCAAGTATTTAATAACTGTACTGTTTCATTGTTAACGTACCTACTACATGTACATTACATGATATTGTATGTTTATTTTTCAGCGCAGTTTTAATGTTGCTGGCATCACAGAGATTTGGCCCGTTGCACTACTACCAAATTTTGTTGTCCAGAAAAGAGTTTTAAAACCATTTCGTTACCAGACTGGTGGAAGTGTTCTGGTCAGTTGTAATGTCTGTTCTGTTTAATTATACTTCTGTTAGTTTTGGTTAGTTGTACATGTATATACCAGTTCTTGTAATGTCTATTCTGGTCAGTTGTATACTTGTACTTTTTGTTCTAGTTATTTGTATACTTTATATATATATAGAATATAAAACGACTTTCAGTTTAATACCATTTTTATGAAAGAGTACATTAAAAATGGTATCTAATATGTGAAAGCCATCTAGATAACAATACCATTGTTAATGTACGATTTCATAAAAATGGTATTGAAATGAAAGGAGTTTAGTATTTTATTTATTACTTATAATTGATGAATACAAAATATATAGGAAATGAGCAGACAGAGACTTGTGTGCCAAGCAATAAATATGTCAGGTTCTCTCTAAATAACTTTAATATGCAGTGACTCTCATCTTATATTTAAACAAATATTAACATTGCGTCTACCCATAAAGAGACTTTTCTGATAGAGTAGTAATAATTTCAGGCAGGAAGACTTGCACTAGACCGCGGCTGGGCTATCAACCTTGGTGGAGGTTTCCATCACTGCTCAAGTGAGAGAGGAGGAGGATTTTGTGCCTATGCTGACATAACTTTAGCCATAAAATTTCTGTTCAATCATGGGGTGAAGAAAGTGATGATCATTGATTTAGATGCTCACCAGGTAAACAATTACACTGAAATTCTTCAAATCCTCACAAAATGACCTAAACAGAAAATCCTTTAACATTTAGACTACCAAATGATTATTTTAGATATTGTCATCTGTACTTAATTAATTTGGAAAAATACCAATGTGAAAAGGAAATTTTTTTTACCACCTCATTTTCATTCTCACTGTTACTGTGATAAAAATCATTCACTCTATCCATTTTCAAAGATATACTTCGTACTGACACTTATCAAAGATCACGAGTGCATCGCTATGTTTTAACGGAACGTTTTGTTCCTTTTCCTGCCGATAGGCCTAACCACGTAACACCGAAAGCAGAAGACGGGACACACGACCTTCATCATGAGCGCCACCTATTTGCTTTTTGCTAAGGGCAGATAATTGAGGAATGTAACCCATTACTGTAAAATTGGTCAAATTCTCGGCACCCTGGTCTGGTAGGCTGCAACGACGCCAATATTAAAATATCACATATAATTATTATTGTAAAATTGGTCAAATTAGCGGCACCCTGGCCTGGTAGGCTGCAACGACGCAAATAGTAAAATATAAAATAATAGTAATTACTTTGGATGTATGTCTAACGCAACTGTTATATCGATACTTGGTCAAAGAAGAAATCCGCTGCCGCCACATAGGATATTCTTACCGAATAACAGAAATGGATATTTACGTGCTTATATCCAATTAAGGTTCAAACACATCTGTCATGGTCACGCAGTCCAGCTGCCTCGATTGCCTGTCCAGGACAGAAGTTAGTGTTAGTATGATAGAGAAAACCCGCTATTCCGAATTGATAAGTAGCAAGGGATATTTTATATGCACTTTCCCACAGGACTGTACTTACCACGGCCTTTGCTAAACTAGTTGTGGACATTAGTTTGTGTAAGTTGAAGTACACCTACCCATTGAGACTTGCGAAGCACTCACTCACTCTGGTTTGGACGTCAGGATAAATGTGCTTGAACCTCAATTTGATATAAGCATGGGCGTCACTTGGTGGGGGACAGGGGGGACATGTCCCCCCACTTTTTGGAGTTGGGGGGACTAACATGCAATGGTCCCCCCACCTTTTAGTATAAATAGCACATGTCCTCCCCCACTTTTCTTTAGAAAATGACGCCCATGCTATCTTGCATATAAAAGATCTCTTGCTACTTATAAAATTGGATTAGCGGGTTTCCTCTATCATACTAACACTAACTTCCGTCATAGATAGGCAGTCGGACAGCGTGTCCACGACAGATGTGCTTGAATCTCAATCCGCGGTATTTGCCAACATAGCCGTGTTTGACATCCTAAATCTGCTAATTGGGAATCAATGAGATCCAGTGGGTATCGTTAAACCTGTGACGTCACAGTCATAGATGTGTCATATCGTGACGTCAGTGATGTAATTAAACCCACTTTAACTTTCTTTCTTGTGTTACAATGTGTATCGTTAAACAACCTGTGACGTCACAGTCATTGATGCGTCATATAGTGACGTCACAGGGGAGTCTTTAAATGAACCAAATATTCGTTTCGTATCCTGAATAATGTATGTCAAACTGACGCCAGTGACGGGCCTACATAAACGCATATTTACGTCAAACGAGGGCCGCGGAGAATAGTAAAAAGTTGGGGTGAGGTGAAAGTGTGTGTGTGTGCGTGTGGTGGGGATCCCATGTGCGAAATTAAACATTTATATGATAAAAAATAACACATTTTGGTAATAACAAACCCTCAAAAGTGGAGGGGGTGGGTTCATTGTCCCTGCCCCCGCCCCTCCTTGTACCGCGGCCTCTGTTAAACATCAATACAACTTTGAGCACCTCATTATTTGAGATATTCAGGGAGTTGGGGGTCGGGCTCGCGGCGGCTGACAAAACACTTGAACACAAAGCCACATAACCTCGTTGCCAAGCGTATCACTGACTAGAAACAGAAATGTCCGACATTCTCCGAGTAGTATTTTTATGTAGCAGTAGGGAATATATATTATTGCTCTTCTCATCTGACTGACGGCCGTTTATTAGATCTCGTCAAGACGTATATTTGCATTTAAATGCCACGTTCCGAAACCACGGTCTGTTTCGGTATCCGATAAAGATCTCGGTAAATGGAACGCGGTTAAAATATCTGTCAAAATCTTTGTCTTTTATGATCTCACTAAGAGCTTAGACCGTTCTGGTGTAATGTGTTGAATATAGAGTGGGGTGGAGGCACAGGGACGTAACGTGGTCTGGACCTGGGGAGGGGGTTCTAATTTGAATTTAGCGGACCGTTGGGGTGGGTAGGAGATGTGAAGGCGGTTAACATATCTGTCAAAATCATTGTCCTTTATGATCGGACTAAGAGCTTATACCGCAATGGCGTAATACCCCCGGTATGTGGAATATAGAGTGGGGTGTGGGAACAGGCATGTAGCGTGGTTTGGACCTGGGGAGGGGCATCTAATTTGAACTTAGCGGACCCTGATGGGTGGAATGTTGTGAATGCGGTAAAATATCTGTCAAAATCATTGTCTGTAACGATCTAAGACGGACTTAGATCTCGCTGGTGTCACGTATTGAATATTATAGTGGGTGGGGTGGGGGAAGCAGGAGAGTAGCGTGGTCTGGAACTGGCGTGGGATAGGAGGATCTAATTTGAATTTAGAGCACCGAGGTTTTTTTTTTAATTAGACCGAATATTTCTGTCTCTGTAAAGCTATTTTTCATATTTATAATATTATTGGCGCTAATGAGAATTCAAACATTAAATTTATATAAAACCCGGATATATATATATGTACTTTCACTTACAGCGACCAGTGTCCACAACTGGTTTAACAAAGGCCCTGGTATGTACTGACCTGTCTGTGGGAAAGTGCATATAAAAGATCCTTTGCTACTTATCAATTCGGAGTAGCGGATTTCCTCTATCATACTAACACGAGCTTCTGTCGTGGACACGCAGTCGAGGCAGCTGGACTGCGTGAACACGACAGACGTACTTGAACATTAATTGGATATAAGCACGTAAATAAGTTATAAATGGCACGACTAAAAACGGAATGAAAGTCCGGTAATACTTTATGGAATTAAACAAATAGCCAGATCCATAAAACGAAATATTACTTTGAAGTTCTAGCGCGTGGCTCTGAGAAAAATCGCATAAAACTACGTAATTTATGCAAGGTATGTAGACCCGATAGGCGGTAGCATTAATATCCGAACAGCGACCGGAAGTGGTGGTGGGGTAGACATGTTCCGATTGCTTTTCATGTAAACATATCTGTCAACAGTTTATGTATATAACGCACAATAAATATAATACTCATGCAGAATTGTTAGTCCAAACCAGACTTGCATAAAACAGTTTGATTGCGGGTGTTTTTTAACAGTAACTATAGGACTTGTTTTGTTTTACGGATCTGGGGCCGGTTTCACAAAACATCGTTGTGGACGTAAACGTAACTAGAGAACTTTCGATCTCTAAGTAACGGTTGTATCGTCACCCCTAATATTAAGATAAGGTAGTAAGTGACAATATGTTCAAACCCGTAGCCAATGGGGGGGAGGGGGGGGGTCGACCGACCCCCACCTACGGGTGCCTTTTCTTTTCAATATTAAATTTGTTTTTATATCGCGCCCTCGTGCCTCACCTTAAGCCTAAACGACCCCCTCCACTCTTCTCAAAATCCTGGCCACGGGCCTGTTATAACTATGGTTAGCAGCAGAGACGTGGGTTTTTTATTTGGTCATTTGTGACGTCATAATTACACGCGGACGCTATTCATGTCTGGTGACAATGTTTAATTATATTTTGGGAAACACTTTTAGTCAGATATTTACGTTTACACGACTGGCACCTCAAATGTTATGGTATGTGATATCCCTTTTTTTAATGCAAGTGCATATAAAATATCTCTTGCTGCTAATCGAACAGCGTAGCCTATGTGATATAGGTGGTGGGATTCTTGTCAGACAATGTGTCAACATAACCGTGTTTGACATCCTGTCTACCGTATACCGACAGAGTGGATCGATCCTGCAACCTGTGGCACACCAAGCAGACTCTCTATGCGCTTTAATTACTTACATTCCACTTCGATCGTTATTATGAAGATACTATCCTGCTTCGGGAGCGAAGCATCCGTCTGAGGTTCGACCCTCCTCAGTTGACCCGTTTGCTTATTTCCCGTTCCAACCATAATCCACGACTGGTCCATCAAAGGCCGTGGTGTGAGCTATCCTGTCTGTGGGAAAGTGCTGTTATTCCAAGAAGAGTAGCGTATGTGATGGCAGCGAGTTTCCTCTATGACAAAGTGACTGTGCATTTAACATCTAATAACCGCTGATTAATAATCAATGTGTTCCAGTGGTGTCGTTAAACAAACAGACTTTAACTGAATATTAGATTGCATGGTCTAGAGGGAGATAATCATCTTCACCTAATGATTTAATTCGCATGGGTTATCTTCCCCCTGGTGTGTGTTTAAAAAGTAAAGTAGTTTCATTTAACGACGCCACTAGAAACACATCGATTATAAATCAGCGGTTATTGGACGTCAGACGTATAGTTATATTGACACATGGTCACAGAGAAAACCCGCTGTCTACTCTTACCGAAAACAGCAAAGGGTCTTTTATGTGCACTATCCCATAGACAGGATAGCACACACACGGAATTTGGTAAACTAGTCGTGTACCACTGGCTGGGAGCGGAACGTAGTCCAGAGGTAGAGTGTCTGTCTGTGGCGGGATGGGTCAAGGGATTGATCCTCCACAGCGCAAAACATTTTTCTGGGATGTTTTCCATTCCAGCCAGTAATACACGACTGGTTTATCAAATTCCGTGGTGTGTGCTATCCTGTCTATGAGATAGTGCACATAAAATACCCCTTGCTGTTTTTCGGTAAGAGTTGCCCATCTAGCGGCGACATCAGGTTTCCTCTGAAACCATGTGTCAATATAACCATGCGTCTGACGTCCAATAACCGCTGATTTATAATCGATGTGTTT
>JAUTCZ010059282.1:0-10022 GCA_032273805.1 Melanodrymia brightae | reverse complement strand
GTGACAAATGAAAATGATTTCACTTGGGACGTAAACTTGATACTACAGGGTAGCTCGTTTAATATCCTCTATATATATACATGTATATATAAAATGAAATAAAATGTTAATACCTACCCTATTTATTTTTCATCATGAAACCGTAAACAAAATTATTTTTTTGTTTGGTCTAAACCTGGTTTACAAGTATTTTCCTGTTACATGTATAGATCTCAAGATAGGGTTTAATTAACTTTACCCACTCTACCTAGATTCCATGTGTCCGTGCTGTGAAGAAATGTCCTCCAGGTTATTGGAAGAACCAACTTTTTAAAAATGTCTTTGTCAATGACATTTTTCGTCCTATCTGTTTGCATTGATTTCCATTTGATTGATTATTTGCAAACTCATTCCGTGAGCCAACTATCACATCATCGGTGGGAATTGGTTCAGGCAAGTTTTCACCAACATTGATGGATAGAATTGTGGAACATTGCACAAATGCTTGATTAGTTATCATGTACAGAAGCAGAATTTTAAAAACTTGTTTCTATGATAACTAATTCCATGGCTAGTTCTGTTCTTAAGTAAGTTACATCTTAGAATTTTTTTAGAAAAAAAACAAAAACAAAAATGTTTACTATCAGAAATTAGATCAACTAGATGCAACTCGAAGCAGGGGCTTCACGGATACCACATACAAAGTTTGATGACCCCATAGCAATTAGTGTACAACATATGCTGTGGAAACTAGAGGTGTAACGATACACTCGAATATTCGGTGCACCGAACAGCAACCTGTATCTTAGTTGTATTCGTATTCGCGACTGCTTGAATTGAATACATGCGAATATTATAATGTAACTGCATGTGGTATGCTTTTGATTCGCTAGACAATTGTTTCAATTGAAATTTAATGACAATTATTTAGATAAAGCACCAACCAGTGTTCTATAGCAGTCTGCCTCCTGTAGAAGGGCTATATCCCTATAACTATGTCAAACCTCAAACTAGATTAAGGCCCATTCCACGTTACGTGTGTTACAACCCAGAATTGTTTTTTACAGAACAATTATTCCTAAGTGTTTAAATAACTGCATGATATTACCAAACAACTAACATTTAGTTAACAATGTTATTATTATTTGTCATTTTGTGGCTTGTTGGGACATTTTTGCCTATATGTATTGTATTAATGAATAAATAGTTGTATTCGTCGCCTTATATTCGTGATACGTATCGTATTTGCCACCCTGTGTATTCATTACACCTCTACTTATAATGTAAATTTAAACATTATAGTAGTTTTTCACCTGTTCACTTTTGTCAGGTAGGTTTATAGTTGTCTTCACATCTTCCTTCATTCGTCTCAACAAATATGGGTTTATAGTATCGCGCAACACACAGACACACTTGTAGGACGTTTCCACCTGTCAAAGGAAATCTTTGGTAAAAGTCATGTTCGGAGAATCATTTGTGTTGTGATAAATGCTTTCTTATATGCAAGCAGTACATATAAATCTCAGTGAACTAAAACAAAACAATTATAAAGAACAAGTTTGTCTCTTAACACCACTACAAAAAGGAATTGTTTGGTTATTGACATCACTGGAACACATTGATTATTAATCAGTGGTTATTGGATGTCAAACGCAGTTATATTGACACTTTGTCATAGAGGAAAACCGCTGCTGCCACATAGGCTACTCCTACAGCATGGGATCTTTAATGTGCACTTCCCAAATACAGGATAGCACACCACAGCCTTTGATGAATCAGTCGTGGATCACAGGTCAACACCACTAGAGCATATTGATTTATTAATCATCAACTATTAAATCATTCTACGTTAGTAACAAGTGATCTTTTATATGCACTTTCCCAAAGAGCAGATAGCACATAACACAGCCTTTGATGTACCGGTCATAGACGAATGGTTGGAACAAGACCTCATGCGAATACAGGGAGTGGGGCATAGCTCAACGGTAGTGTCCGCCTGGGGTTCAGTAGGTTGATGAATATATGTGTAAAGGTTTGCAATATGTTAACAAACGTTTTCATCAAATACCTGAATCTGACTGGCATTGGAATAGCCTCCCTGCACAATGGGAACTGAGAAATGTTCAAGGAAGTCTGGCAACATTCCAAGTTTGCCAGGAAACACGAAGTCAAACAGCGACCACAGTTCTTTGAGGTTGTTTTGTATCGGCGAACCCGACAAGATCAGACGATGTGGTGTACGAAACTAAAACATTAAACATTCACCAATTAAAACATTTCATGGTCTTCGAAACGAAGCTAGATGGTATTTGAGTATTAATTTTTGCTCATAATATAATTTCAAAACCGAACAAAACATGTCACTAAATAATGTTTAAGGGTCATGTGCTATACTATGTCAAAATTTAATGTCCATATATAAATGAAAAAATGGTTCTATATCCTGTTATCTAATAACAATTAGTGAACTTGTTGCAATGCATTATTTTATAATAAATGATAAAGACATTAATTAGGCCCATATTTATAGTTTGTTCAAACCTACAATGACCCCCACACCACCCTCCAAATCCTTTTAAAAAAACATATTCGATCCACTCATCCAAAAAATAATATTATATATTAATTTTTGCCATTGGAACCCTCTGGCACAAACTGCTAATTTATGAAAATGGAAACAATTTGACAAATGTGTTGTCTATGGTGTTTGCAGTTTGACTAATCTATTACCTGTTTACACGCAAGTGTTATCTGGGCATTTGGGTTGCGTATTTTGTGGCCCTCATCCAACACAACATAATGCCACCGGTAATGCAGCACCGTGTCTTTCTGTAGAACGAGGGTGTTGAACGACGTCACCAGAACACCGTGAGATTTTACTATAATCTGTACCAACTCGGACTAAAAATATATTTACAAAATATCACAATTCAAAAAATATATATTTGTTTTATATTAACAACAAGAAGGGATGTAAAACCATTTAAATCAATTCATCTTTGATCATTTTTCTGGCAGACAATTTTAACACTAAATTGTAATGCAATCCATCTAAATAATGAGTTAATATATTTATCGATTTCTTCATAAACACCATGTGTGCACCAGTCTGTGTACTCATATATGACTATTCGGGTGTGTTGCTTTAACTGTCCTTGTTTTAACTTACTATCAAGTTGAAATATGTAATTTTTGTATTGCAAAAATGTTCAGCATTGCTATTATTTGCTTGATTGTAATTTTGGCAGTTAAATGAAAAATGCGAAAATTACAGACACTCAAATAATACCTGTATTACAGTATTTTTTAAATAAAATGTGCATCAATTGGCTCGAATATGAGGCTCCATGATAGTTGTATAGGGGAATCTAATCTAATCTAAATGCCTATGCACTGATATCTATCATCCACATAACCTTACATCTCTTCCAGAATATGAACCAGAACTGTGAAGAATGGCAACACGGACCGATGGCCACCATTTGTGGAACTCATTAACCCATTGGTGCATGACCGTCGTTGGACAGACGATTATACATGGACCAAGACCAGTGTATCTGAAAGTACGTACCACATGATAACACAAAAACATTTAGATGTCCATAAATAAGTACAATTTCCTGTTAGAAGAAACCTAAATTTTAAATACAAGTATCCTATGTAAAGTGTATTTTGAAAGATTTCACTGAAATAATTATGATAGATAACAGCATTGACTGACGTTGCTAGTAGATATCATGTAACAAAACTTACATGGTGAGTGTTAATTCAATTTGTAGACATCAATATACACATTGACTCAAACATGTAGTGAGTATTTATTGTTTGGTAGTTACCAGTTTAAAATAGACTGTGCCTGTGACCCCAATCAGGAGGAATATGTCAAGTTTGATGTCTATACTGCCACTATGATCATTTCCTAGTTGCTTGCTATTCCAGATTGTAAAAGAAATGGAAATGTTTGAATCACAATATACCAGATACATTCAGTTAACGGTTAACTCACAATTATGTAGTAAATTAATGCCGTCATTAAACCAGGAACTGACAGCGTGTTTCAGCCTGAATGTTTGAGCACCCTCTAAAATATACTCTGGATTTAGGAAACAATTAAAAATTATATCAGAGGTATAAACTTTTTGTATGGTATACATTGACTTACGGCAAATTTTTGCATCTCAGTTTGCTGTACTTGAGAGCTGCGAAGAAAGCAATCATTTGAATAGTTTTACCAAGTCCCATTTCATCGCCTACAATTCCTCCAGACTCCTGGCAGTGTAACTCCCACAACCAGCGCACACCCGTCTTCTGGTACCTGTAAAAATATTCATTAAATATAGTAGATGGTAAAGATAAAGTTTGTTTGTTTAACGACGGCTCTGGAACACATTGATTATTAATCAGCGGTTATTGGATGCCAAACACACAGTTCTATTGACACGTGTTCACAGAGGAAACCCGCTGCAGCCACATATGCTACTCTTACCCAATAACAGCAAGGGATATTTTATGTGCACTTTCCCACAGACAGGATAGCACATACCACAGCTTTTGATAGAACGGTCGTGGCTCACTGGTTGGAATGGGACATAACCCAATGGATCCCCTGATGATCGATCATTCGACTCATCGAGCCGCAGGCGGACGCTTTACCGCTGGACTACGCCTCACTTTAGTAGATGGACACAATTAAAAACTTTCACAATTTAATTTGGACTATTATATCACTTTTGATTAAAATATTACAGCTATAAAACTTTATATTTCAACATTTGGTTACAATGTCTATTCAATCTTTCAGCAGCATCTAGCCGCCTTTCTCTTGTGAATGTCTATATGATATCCATATTCACATAGGAATAACATCTTACTTGTAGAGTTTGCTCCAGACATTGCCAGGAACCGTGAGACCGCCTTCGAACTGCTCATCATCCACATCATCGTCCAGCCCCTCCTGATTACGCTCATATTTCACTAACAGATCTACTTTCTGCTGCTCTCTGCACAAACCAACAATGCAAATTGCCTTAAAGTTAATTAAACATTATATACGCCTGACATTCCATTTTGTGACTCTCACGGGACAAAGAATATAAATACAACCAATGGAACGCTGAAGAAGAAGTTAAACATTACTACGATGTTGTTTATTGTTTATGACACAAAGATAAAACTTGTTTGCTTATACATGTATATTGTTTGTATATATATTGATAAAATAGTCATTGGCTACTGAATATCAAAAATAGTTAATAATCATTAATAAAATGTTTAACTTTTATAACACTAACTGAAATAGGTATGCATAAAACACATCTATTGATAAAAATTGTACTTACTTTAAACGTTTGCGATAAAATTTGTCATCACCATCATCTTTTGTTTTCCTCACAGATAATTGCGAGGTTTTCTTTTTTTTCCGAGTAGGAACGTAATCATCATGAATGTATGGTGGTGGTTCATTGTTAGCTTGTGAGACTTTTTTCCTAACTTGCTTATTTCCTGTTAATCAAAAAAAATTATAATATAAATTAAAAACAAAACAAAAACAAAAAATGACTGATTATTAATCAGCGGCTATTTAATGTCAAACACAGTTATGTTGACACATGCTCTCAGAAGAAACTCACTGCCTCCACATAGGCTATTCTTATGGAATGACAACAATGGGTCTTTTATGTGCACTTTCCCCACAGACAAGATAACAGGAAATAACCCAAGCCCTTGAACTTTAGGTGGACATTCTTGTGTATATCTAAATTCTGCTCACGAATGAATGTTTAATGACGCCCCAGTACAAAAAAAGATATCGGCTATTGGGTGTCAAAATATGGTAAATATTTTAATGATATAAACAATATAAAAATCAGTGTAAAACATTGTTAAATCAGTCCATAACACTGATCAAACTAAAAATAATAACGTCCCACTCTAACGCAGATAAACATCAAAAATAAACTCACCAATGTCATGTAATTCATCTGAATCATATTCTGTTTTCCACTCTTGTTTGTCTGGTACGTACTCATCATCACTACCAACCTGCTCATCTTCATCATCATCAGAATACACTTCATCATTTCCACTCACGTTCCCATCCTCACTGAAATTGTGATGCAATTTGGGCACCCGGCTCCGCTGATACGGCTTGGACGTAAAATCCTTTTCCGACGAATAAACCTTTTTATCTCTCTCATCAAAGAAGTTGGTTCGATTCGGCTTCAGCTTCTTGGAAGGACTCTCTGAACAATCGTCATTAAATGATTCCGTTTTAATAACAGGTTCAGACATCCTTTTCTTAAATAAAGGTTTAGTTGAGGTCTGTGACATCCTTTTTATGAGTTTACTCTTCTTTACAGCAGGTGAATCTTGTGCAGACAGGAATTGTTCAAATTCGGATACCTGAGATGTACTTGGTTGTGGTTGTGTCTCGTTAACTAGGGTTGCTGGTTTGGTTTCCTTGGTTTTAATAACGGTGCCGAATGGTGTCATTTCTCCGAGTCTAATCATCCGGTCTTTCTCAGTTTCTTCTTTAGGTTTGTTTGTGTTCATGAAGAGAAAGTCAGAAGCAAATTCAGCATTCTCTCCGTCTGAAACACGATCTCAGATGCATTAATACACACAATTAACGTTTTAGATAAACAACATCCTACAAAACAACACTGAAATATTTAGACAATTAACATCATACAAGCTTTGTTCTTTAAAAGATAAAAAGATAAAATATGTTTGTTCAACAATACCACTGGAACACATTGATAATTAATCAGTGGTTATTGGATGTCAAACGCACAGTTATATTCTTCTTTGAATAACTCTTTTGTGTGCATTTTCCCAGACAGGATAGCACACACCACAGCATTTGATAGACAAGATGTTTTACCGCTGGACAACGCCCCACTCCTACGTTATACAAATACGCATGTAAAAATGTCGATTTTATTTTGTGAGTTTACATCACTTTAACAAATGAGTCATTTGAAGATTAGAGCTGCCATAGTCATTGAAAGCCTATGTGTACTGAACAGAAAGGTCACTTATTCAGCGATGCGAATAACAATTGTTTTAACAACAATAACGAACAATTTGCACAACCTTCTTCTTGATCTGCATCATCTCCTGGAGCTCCGTACAGCTTCGTATGCAGGAACTTGCGGCGAGCTTTCAACTTCTTCAGTTGCTTCAGCTGAAATACGGTATACAAAGATAAAGTTTGTTTGTTTAACGACACCTCTCGAAAACATTGATTATTAATCAGCAGTTATTGGATGGATCAACTATGGCCAGCTGATTATCATTGGGAATTCAAAACGATTTTTAACCGGGCATTATAAATAATACTTTGGGAATTTCATTCGATAGATGTTGCATTTGTTTTACTTTTAGCGTGTATATGTCTGCGTTTCATTTGGGACAGTGTAGAACTTTATTAATTCTTTTACTTTTTTTTATGTTTAAAATACCTTACGCATCATTACAGAGGTTTCTTGAAAATCTCTGGCAGTATATCACAGAACATACGATCGGAAATTGCAAGGCTGACTCAATCAGATTTAGTGTTATAAACTTGTTGAATTATAATACTAATATTAGTATGTTTGTTTTAACCCTGATGTACCTTATTGTCCTTCTGTCGTCGGACAGCATCACATTTCCTCTTAACCTCACCAAAACCTGTCTCACGATCTTGATATGATGCCAATACCTTGTTAATATGATCAAGTTCCTTCTTTGTTGTGCTATAAAATAAACAAATAAATATACCTCATATTTTGAAATATATTTAAACGTAAATGTATACACGAAGATAAGTTTAATTTTTGTACAAGACGGAATGAATGAATCAATGAATGAATGAATGTCTTACGACAACCCAGCACGAAAAAATACATCGGCTACTGGGTGTCAGAATATGTGTACAAGTTTGTTACTGTTGAAACATAACACTAAGCGTAATCCCACAATCACACGTAATTGGTGCTTAACTTTGTTTTAGACCTGTCTTTAATTATTTTCTAGTTCTATAATGCTAAATTGATATTAAAGTAATTTACCTGCAGCTCTCGTCAACAGATTTCAACTCCTTCTCCAGTATTTTCACAAGGCGGTGTTCTTCTTCAATCGCCATAGCTTTGTCCACTTGGGCAATAACACCTGAAATATAATAACACTACCAGTACTGTAGTTAGAGAATATTACAGACACCACAGGCCTTTCCCCAGGATTTTTTTAAGGCGCTTACATTTTCAAATTTCGGAAATAATATAACTTTCGGTAAAATCCATGATTACAAATTTAATAGATTATGCATTATATATTGTACAGGTCGGTCGGTCGCATGAGTTTAAGGTGCCTACATCCAATTAAGGTTCAAACACCCCCGCCCTGGGTACGGTCCGCCTTCAAAGGACGAACCCAGAGTCGAGACTGTACCCTTCTCCTGTTTAACCAGTTGGTGTAAGTTGAAGTACACCTACTCATTGAGCGTTGCGGAGCACTCACTCTGGGTTAGAGTCGGTACTGGAATTAAAAATCCCATATGCCACAAATGTGATTCGAACCCAGTACCTACCAGTCTATAACTAACAAACTAATGTATAGCAGTAGTTTGGCACTAAGTCATGTGACGTTGAATAAATTAAACATACGAACGGACGGACGGACAATGAATTTTATGGAAGAATGTAGGATATATATAATCAATGAAACGTTAGCAATCTGGACCGGGACCATATAAAATCGTCTGTATACCTTTGCACAAATTGTGAAACACATACACCAAACATGAAACAAAATCGATGCCAGGCCTTGTGCAAATTCAAAGACCCAACCAGGCAAATATTTCTAGTGGAACCTGTTCAATAACGAAGTGAAGGAAGTGAGATAAATTTACAGCCGGTTCGTGTTGCTATGTACGCTGGGACCTGTTGCGATGGATGGGAGAACTATAGCGAGCTGTGAGGATGGAATAAAAGGCAATAAAACGTCACAATGTCTTTACAATTGAATAGCTGACATTGATGCTTATTGTTTACGGCTTAATATCACATAATGCACACATGGAATTGGAAAGCAGTGTTGTTTGCCCTCTCACGCAGACGACGGAAATATCCGCGCGGGAAAACGAACATTTGCTTTCAGCGTAATGCGTTCACGACAGACGAATTGATAGAGGTATATAGTGAGTGTCTGTGAAAGTCTGTTTTGTTTAATGACACCACTGGAACACATTGATTATTAATCAGCGGTTATTGGATGTCAAACGTACGGTTATATCGACGCTTGGTCACAGATAAAGTTTGTTTTGTTTAACGACATCACTGGAACACATTGATTATTAATCAACGATTATTGGATGACAAACTAGGTCATATTTATGGACCTTTTATAGATTGAATTGCATGTACAAATATCGATGCTAAAATGCTGTTTCATTTAACGACACAATTGGGGCGCATTGTTTAATATAATAATCAGCAGTTATTCGATGTCAAACCAACGATTATATCGACACTTAGTCACGGAGGAAACCCGCTGCCTCTATATAGGCTACTCTTCTTCGAATAACAGCAAAGGGTCTTTTATGTGCCCGTTCCCATAGGCAGGATAGCACACACCACGGCCTATGATAGACCATACATTGATCACTGGTTAGAACGGGAAATAACCCAACAGGTCCCGCTGAGGAAAGCACACACCACGGTCTATGATAGACCACACATTGATCACTGGTTAGAACGGGAAATAACCCAACAGGTCCCGCTGAGGAAAGCACACACCACGGCCTATGGTAGACCACACATTGATCACTGGTTAGAACGGGAAATAATCCAACATGTCCCGCTGAGGAAAGCACACACCACGGCCTTTGATAGACCACACATTGATCACTGGTTAGAACGGGAAATAACCCAACAGGTCCCGCTGAGGAAAGCACACATCACGGCCTATGATAGACCACACATGGATCACTGGTTAGAACGGGAAATAACCCAACAGGTCCCGCTGAGGAAAGCACACATCACGGCCTATGATAGACCACA
>JAUTCZ010059271.1:0-10023 GCA_032273805.1 Melanodrymia brightae | reverse complement strand
TTCCGGTGGTATATCGTAGGTTTTACCATGGAAATGATCCAATCAGATTTAGTGTTATAAACTTGTTGAATTAGAATCTATTTATTACTCCAGACATTTCATTGTGAAATGCCTTTCAAAGCGTAATTCACGTCAATGTAATGCTGAAAAAAGAAGATTTTGCATAGTTCTCTGCAATATGTATGACATCATGTTTACAATAATTTATTTATGACATATAATATTTTAGTAACGTTCTTATCAGTGGCTGGGATGGTTTTAACAACCCAATCAAACGACTATTACACCAATTTTGATATTTTCTTGGTGAGAAATTATATTTATTTTCTCCAGTTAGGATGCCGATTGGGGTAATAAACACATTTATGTAACGGTTATGTTCTGTATTTACTATACATTATATCTGTTGTGATTTTTTTAATACATGTATTAGTACCCGGTACTTGTGAGATGTTTATGTTTGACCTGATTCTGATTATCCCCATTCATGATAAAAATCAGCATAAAAATGAATGGTTTCTCCTTTTTAAAGTATAACCACATTTCGATAATAAATAGTATGATATTATTTATTATATTATTGAATGTTGTTTTCATATCATGTGTATATACTTGTAGGTCTATGAAACCTTGATTTAGTAATATTTAAACATTGGATCGTTATTGAAAAAAATAATATACAAATAATATGCAAAGATCACTACGACCATTAACATTGAAAACTAGTTTTACCCATATATTTTACCCCCAGTTTCACCAATCCCACCAATTAATTCATAAGCTGGTATAATGGGTGAAAAAACAATTATAATTTTACTAAGTGAACCACATTGCATAGTTAAACTTGCACTTGCTTTTATAGTTCAATCTGATTCTGCATTGTAGACTATAATTTACTGACCGCTTATTTTGTCACTAGAGAATTGAAAATCATTTTGTAAAGTATTCCAGAAACCATTCATTGATCAGATGTTACTTTTATTGCAATAAAAATGTTTTATGTACTAAGCTATTAATGTAATATGTATGTTGTATGAATTGTCAATATACATGTACATGTGCTAATAACATGTACATAATAGTTTCCTTATGTAAAAGATTATTTCTTTATTAGTTTACATGGACAACCGAATGACTTTATAAGCTCAAAATATTGAAAATATCTACAGGGGTAGACATTAAGAGATATTTCCATTGGTATGTGGGGCTAGTAGCCTAAAAAAAGTGACTAGACCTAATAAAATGTCACTAATTCTCCTATATGAGAAATAAATATGCAATGTTGATGGCCCATGCTGAGAAAGCAAACCTTATGAGAGTGGGAAGCCGTTTAAGGAATGTCAAAACCTAGATAGTCTTTGGTTGTGTGATGTACATACATGTATGTACATTTATAATATTTGAATTTTAAAATAAAACCATTTATAATATAAACAAAACCTAACTTTGGGGTGGGTTTTCATGAATTAGCATCATTTTTATTGTGATTGTCTCAAGCGATTTCTACTTACCTGAAACACATTTTAGTTTTTACCCGCTAACCTGATCTAAATGCTTTTAGCAATATGTACACATGTACTGCCTGCCTTTCAGTTGTAGACAGAATCATTGGCAATAATCAGTAGGCACATTTTAAGAAAGCCAAGTGCATTTAACGCAACCTTGTAAATGCAAGCAAAGCAGATCAGATCACTTTTCTTGTCAGATATGTTATACATTGTCCCAGTCTGTTATATTTATATTAAGTTCTTTAAAGTATACTCATAGAGGAAAATTCTAACAGTACAATTGCTCATTTTGACATTTTTGTTTGTTTTGATTTTAAATTATATTTGTTGGTTTGTTTAAAAAAAATTTGTAAACTATTATTTTGTGTTTCTATTGTTAATTAAAAAGGAATTTTAATAATATTAATTTGTTTAACTAACACATTTTGTTGTGCAGTATATGTGAATCTATGTTGGTAGATTTACATCAAGAGTTTGATTCTTTGAAGACTGAAATTTCATTTTTATGATCATTTGTAATTAATAGTTTGTCATGTCTGTTGTGCATGGTTAACAACTAACATTCTTGCAACACAAAATGCAAATTAATATGCTGAATAAAATGGTAGAAAAATTTATCATTAGTTAATTGTTTTTTTTTAAAATGTCATCAAAATGAAACTTCGCATACATTTCTTATCAGTAATTAAAAGTTAAAATATGTAACTTTATCATTCAGTTTCAATACTCAAAAAAAAAAGAAAATCATAGTTTTAACTGGTGTATTTTTGCTGATACAATGCCACTACCTCCCCTTTTGTACTAATTACTAGTTATTAAAAATAACTAGGTACATTGGATCAATAAAATAGCTAGCAACACACGAGCATCTTTCCGTAAGCTATTATTACCGGCCATATTGGAAATTTGTTATATTTTATTGATTTTACCCAACCTATTACTAGTATTACTATAAAGTTGACCATCATCATACAAATATTCAAGAATGTTTGATAGTGTGGACAGAAGTTCAGAATTCTTACCACAAACTCCAACATCATCATACTTTAGTATCACTGTGTGGATGGGTACTTAGTTTCAAATCCAATGCAATTTGCCAAGCGAGTTGTTGGAAGTTGGAAGAGTATGGGACTGCATAAATATCAATGTGTTTCACAATCCAAACAATGTCCGGTCGGGTTGGTGGGGTGGGGGTAAAAACCAAGTGCAGATAATTTTTCATGTAAGAACCTCGGTCCACAGTTGATCAATGTTTTATGTTTGGATTAGAAGGGGAGGGAGTGGTTCAAATGCAATCCTAATTTAGTTCGGATTGACATTTATACACTGTCCCTAAGACAGGTTATGCGAGGCAAGCTAGAAATAACAATAACATGATTTATGATTTTAATTATAATAGAAGTTATTTTCAACATAACATAAACCACCATGTTCAAAAAACCATTTATGTAGTACATGTTAAGACAATATACCTCAAACAATTGATATAATAAATCTTGTAATAAAAATATAGTAATCCACACAGTTGCACCTATTTACATGTTACAATATTGCATAGAGCAAGAGCACAACACAGTAAATTACATACTCAGTGTTGTCGGTTTATTGACATGAGTTTAAAAATTCAGATTGTATGAGAAAATATCCGTGACATACTAAAATGAATCATATGACCAAGTTTGATATGCAATACAAATCTGTTTTGGTCACTGCAACAGATATGTTTGCTAATCCCTTCAAGAATTTAACATTCATGCTCGATTCAATTTGAATGGTTTCTTGACATGCGTAACAAAGAAATTTCCTCAACATGTGTTTAATAGTTTAAAATATATGAGCTTTGGTTTAACTCCCAGATTCACCAAAAATGCCAAAGTGCTGCCTTGTCATAAAATTGAAAACTATTAGAAAATGTTCTAATTTTTGTATAAATAATGATGAATTGGCAAGTGGTAGAGCAGTTACCCATGTTCAAAGGGCATAAAACCAGTTCTGTATTTCCATTTTAACATTAAGGAAACAAAAGGATCAATTACCACCCTTAAACCAAGGCTATAGGTGCAAATGTTTATCCACATAATTATACATGTATAACAATAGGAACATTAGGTTAACCCTTTCGAGGTGGAAATCGAGTAAATTCGACATGTCTAAATGTCCAAAAGCTGTGAAAGTGGAGTAAGCTCGACACATGGTATTATCAATAGACCTACCAAACTTTTAAGTGAAGAGACCATTTCCTAACTGCAGTCCACATCTGGTTTTTGCCACGATGATGTTTTTAAAGTCTTTTGTGCATAAATTTAAGTTTATTTTCAATATTTTGCAACCAAAATTTATAATCTTAGAAACAAACAATATAATAGATGATTCTAGATAGAATCTGAGCTGAAAATAGCGATAACATAAGGGATAGTGAGAATGAACAATTATCGAGTGCGGATAATAATCGTAGGACCTAAATTCAATGAACTTTCTCAGAATTTAGCCATTTTGAAATATTCCTCTAAATTATGCTCACCACTTAGGCCTAAATAATATCAAATAACATATCACCACGAAAGAGTTAAACGACAAGAAATTAACATAGCCCAATCCCCATCAGACTGGGGAGCAATAAAACAATACCAGTCAATATTAGTAAATATTAAAACATCTCACAAACACTGGTAAAAAGAATTTCAAAAGCACTGCAATATAATATATTTTCATTTCCCCAAGATTCGCAAATATTATATAGCAACTAAACTAAGCCAATATTCTACTATGACATTATTTCTCAATGTGTGTGTGTGTGTGTGTGTGTGTGTGTGGAAGATATTATTATTAAACTATAATAAGTTATAGTTATTGTATGGGCATGATTTGTTTAAAAATAAAAACATGTTCCTTATATATACATGTAGGTACATGTATAATGTTGATTTTCAATATATTGATTTTATGAATAGAATAGTAGTCTTTAGTTTGTATCACAGATTCAGTCATTAACTGTGGCACTGTATGCATGTTCTTTTGCATTTAATAAAAGACAATTCTCATAAACCAGATTGGTTAAACCTCGAAAATAGGAAATAAGTGGAAATAACTGTTTCCCATCAGATTTGGAACTACTATTACATTACAGATATTATCACGGGCACTTATAAATTGCTGTTTTTTATCAAAATGTATAATAATTTATCCAGTGTAGAGTTTGGTTTTAGTGTGCATGCATGCACTGCATGACTTTGTAGTCTATTGGTAATGCCCTCTACCCGAAACTGAGCTGGGTATAATGGTTACCATCCACTTCAAAGATAAATTTTGTTTGTTTAACAGTGCCGCTGGAACACATCGATTCAATAATATCACCAGATACCGGCAGTTAGAACAAAACAAAAATTGCTGCCTATGCTACAATAATTATAATTTCCCCACTTGATAATAATGTTTAATCCACATAATTATGCACAATATAAACTATAATTGTATTTAGCATAGTAACGATTTTATATTAAAATTTAAAGAGGTATTTTACCACAAAGTCACAGATGTACGCTAATGGCAAAAATAGTGAATAGTTTTACCAGGTCCCTTGAGTGGTTCGACTATTTATATTATGCCAATGAATCTTGCTCTTGTGACCATCAGACAAAAATTACTATTCTTTTTCCTGCGAGTAATAATACACTATATATATATATATATATATATTAATGTCATTTCACTGGATACATTCAAATATTACCTCAGAGTTGTACAGTCCTTTTTACAATGAACAGTGCATCAACCACCCAAATATCACCTCTGAGTTGTACAGCCCTCCTTTTTACAATGAACACTGTATCAACCACCCAAATATCACCTCTGAGTTGTACAGCCCTCCTTTTTACAATGAACACTGCATCAACCACCCAAATATCACCTCAGTTGTACGGCCCTCCTTTTTACAATGAAAACTGCATCAACATCCAAATATCACCTCAAAGTTGTACAGCCTTCCTTTGTACAATGAAAACTGCATCAACCATTCAAATATCACCTCTGAGTTGTACAGCCCTCATTTTTACAATGAACACTGCATCAACCACCCAAATATCACCTCAGTTGTACGGCCCTCCTTTTTACAATGAACACAGCATCAACCATCCAAATATCACCTCAGAGTTGTACGGCCCTCCTTTGTACAATGAACACTGCATTAACCATTCAAACAATATTTTCTGGAGATAGGATTCTGGATCGGAATCTTGATCTTGTTAATAAATTCCTCATTTTATTATCCCAGTCTGCTTTGTTTTTGCTATAAAGATTTAGATATATTCCCAGCACAACTATCAATGCAGACCACACATATCTGAAAATAAAATGAATAATTTAGAACTCAGTACTGATATTAAGCTGAGATAAGATAATGATTTCCGGTGATTAAAGGATTTTGGGATTTACAGATAATTAAAATTTTTGGGAATAACGATGTGTTTTAATGTGCTTGAAATTTTTAATGTATTTGTTTGCCAAAACAAAATCTATGAGAAACAAGCGAAGATGAGTTTGAAAAAGTCGCCTTGTTATAGAGTCCACATATGCGAAGTTTAATGTCTAGGAGGAGTTCACATGACATACAAACAAAGAAACACATGCAATCAACCAAAATACTTGACAGTGAGATCGTTATATATACATATTCACAGACAAAATGTTATTTCGACTTGACTTGCAATGGGGTTTCCTTAGATCCTAACAGGAATGATAAATAATTTCTATCAATTACACCCCACACAAAGAGTACATGACCAGGTTGGCCAAGCATTTATAGTCTTGGACTGACGGTGCAGCAGGTTCGAATCCCACCTGTTTACATTATTTGTGTTTCTTCATTTTATGCTTTAATGGCATTTGTTAAAGTTTTGGTTCAGGATCTGAAACAGTCAACAAAAGTTGAAATTACTTCCAATATTTATTTTTGGCTTTCAGATAATTTGGTAATGGGTAGAATAACTAGTTTTATAAATTGTTGCTTGACAGCCATTTCTGTATACTTTAATATGAGTTAGTGGACATATACTTACTGCAATGTAAATGGCTTTGCAAAAAACATAAAAGAAAGAATGATGGTAACAGCTTTCCTACAAGTCGTTACTGAAATAAATAAAATACAATGAATCAGACTACGAGAACATGGACAAATTGTTTTAGTCTCTAGAACATTAACAAATCACCAACAAAACATATTTCACTAAAGTCCCAAATCTATCTTTATTCTTAGAAAAGAAAAATGAAAAACAACTAATTTTCTTTCGTATTCAAATTCAATTGTTCATATTAGGTCTGGAGTGCTCTCTTACTGAGGATTAATTTTACCTCATTAGCTTTAAGTACATTTATACACTGCATAAGTTAGAGAAATGTTAGTGGTAGATTATCATTTTTGTAGGACATTCATGCACTAAACCGAGTCTTTATCTAAACCAGCATCTAAAAAATCCAAAAGTTTAAAACAGATTGATATTTTGGTGCACAATTAGTTCATTACACAAAAAGAAATTATTACCTAGCATATTACAAAATATTATGCATTGCTAAGTTAATGTAGTCCACAATTTGGTGTTAAATGTACAGTCCATGGGACTGAATTAAGGGTTGGCGCTTTCCTGTAAATCTCCATAGCCTGTGTACGAACCTCTTACACTTTTACAGCCATCAGAGCACAGAGGATGTGCCCAAGACAGACGTGCTTGAACCTTCAGTGGATGTAAGCACGTGTCAAATGGTTGATTGATTGATTGACAACTCCCTCCCAAAATAAATGTCCATAACCATGATGGCAATACTATTACCATCACAGTCATAAACATCCAGGACTAAGATACGTCCATTAACGATTCAGAAATGGACGCCATTGTGTAAAATAGTTCAGTCACCTCATTGTTCTAGTGCATATAAGATGACGTCTATTCCATTACGACTAACAAAAGCTGTGACATTATCAATATAGATACCATCCTTTTCATCTGTGAGACAAACAGATCAAAGCAATTACTACAAAACGTGCTTCCATTACAGCTTTTCCGAACGAGTAGTTAAAGCTTTAAACAATGACGATTGTTTTCCAGTTTGGCGTGAAAAAGTACGTTTACAACTTAATTGTGTGTAGTATAAATCGATGCTTTACGTTCAGTGCTAGCGCGTTATGTTTGTAGTTCTATAAAAACAAAACATATACTGATGGACCCAGATATCGAGGATCTTGCAAATTTGGACGGCCAGGAATATACATACTATACATTGGATATACATAATTATAATTACATTGCAAGCAATATGATGAAAGAAAATGTCAATTTTAATACTAAGCACTATCTGCACAAGTGTTTTACAAGTATTTGACGTCCAACACCCGAGGATTAATACATGTGGTCAAGTGCATGGTGCCGTTTAACACACCAACTTTATGTTTAACTTTGTGTTCGTTGATGTATTGTATTGGTCATGAAAACACCTTTGGCTGTCTCTTTGGCTCCCGTGTACATGCTGGATAATAAGAAACATTTTAAAGTTACTGGTTCCAGTTTAAGATGGATGCTATATATTATATACTGGCGAGACAGTGTATGATTGTTTTTTGCGAACACGTGGTGCACGTCATCATGTTCCATCCTATATATGAACAAGACACGTTAACTCATCTGGATTCTCACGTATATAGAGATACGGTTTGATCAGATTCATACTAAGGCTAGTGTTAAATCACTCTTAAACTCAAACCTGTGGCTATAATTGTAACGGAATGGGGACTGTGGAAATGACGACACACACGAACGTATGGACACGCGCGTGCACTCGGATGGACGCGCGAACGAAAGCGCATTTGTGTGTGCTTTGAATGAATATTATGAACGTCAACGAGGCAGCATTTGGCATATAAAATACGTTATCGATCTTCCGCGTGTTTTAGCTATTGAATTTCGCTACAATAGTATCCCTCTGATTGGTTTAAGATGCAGCTCAAATGGACAATTTAAAGAAATCTGTATTGAGAAAGAAACAAATGACATTTAGTGCACGGTGCAAACTGCTTACAGCATTAACACCAACTACTCTGACAAGCTTATACACAAACTTTATAGTGCTGATTTTTGTCTTAGCTACGGGCTTTTCGTGGCAGCAGAACTATTCAAGTGACAAACAAATTAATTGGATACTACGCAAATTCCTTGGGCCGTGATTATGAGCAATAATTCCATAGCCAGAAGATAGTTTTCATTGAAAGCACACAGCATGCCTAGACTGTGAATATAAATCCGCAGAGAGATGGCCTTTTGTTGGAGTCAACCTGGTGGTAATTGAAAAACACGGCCATAACCACTGCAATGAGAAAACTGCACAAGCAATGATCATAACACAGACTTCATAACGGACAGACATCAAATACAGAGCTTTATGGCAACTGGTTCCAGTTTGTTTGACATGTCATTGACATGATACAAAGCTATAGTTACACAGCATGCATACCTTGAATATTAAATGAAATACAGCCCCAAATACATCTTTTGTTAAAAACTTTAATCGGGCGTAATTTTCACAAAATTCGAGGGAAGAACCCTGGACTCCGGCAAACATGTCAAGGAGTTATATATAATTGAAAATGATATTGAGCTATAGTCATATTTTATCTTTAGTCATTTACATGTATCGTGCTAAAATATTGGTATTATACTACTTTGGGTTAGGGTTAGGGTGGGGTGGGGGCGGTATGGGAAGTAGTACACAGTTTACGACAGTGAAAAATGTTGACAACTTTGGACGACCCCTTACTCCTTAAAATACCAATAATTATTATATGTACATGTACATCCAATGCGCTTTTAGTAGCTGAATATGGTCCTTAGGCTTTTGTCTACAATAATTTAGCACGATACACATAGAATTAGCTCCGCATTCGTCTTAAAACTATGTAGGTATTGCGCCTTTTTCCTTTCACAATACAAAGATTAAGTTAAATATTATCAATTACACGGTATACAGAATATCATAGATATGTCAATTATTTCATGGTTCATTAAAAACATTTCTTTGCTATTATACGATTTTGAAATCAATATTATGTTTATCAATTGCTTTTGTTCATCCTTAATTATTGTAGACAAAAACGCATTGGATATACATATACTATTATTGTTATTGTAAGATGTAAGTAAGTAAAATGTCAAATTTAATAACAAACAATGCACGCTGAGCCAAAATTATGTTAGAAATAGAATTAGATACGCCATACGGTGGCATACATCTTAAAACAAGACATTGCACCTTTAAGCAGAGTAATGGAAGAATCGATAACACTGTTGCAGACAGACACAAACAACTCGTTTATTCTTCCATACATTAAAGCTATCGACACAAGTCCGTAAACAAGTCCGTTTATCTTTATCAGATTCGTATACTAGTAACTCATCCGTTAAACGAGTTCGATAAACAGCGAAACACATATGCATAATCGTATAATAATACATACACACGCACGCACGCACAC
>JAUTCZ010059270.1:0-18362 GCA_032273805.1 Melanodrymia brightae | reverse complement strand
TTTCTAAAACAAAACTGTTGAACTTTAATGTTCTTCAGTATATGTGACTAACCTAACATGCCCATGACACAATTTTGGAAAGTGTTTTTTTTATGTTTTGTTTGTGAGGGAATTCTGACAACTGTGGCTGTAATGTATGGACGGCTTTGCATAGGATACGGCTGTACAGCTAACTACCCTGTCACTCGCGTTGCCTGCTGATTACTTTTCCGTGTGAACAAACCAATGTAGGAATGCATTTCAATTACTCATAGATTGTACGTCAACACTCGTTCAATTTACAGCCCCCGTGTTTCCACTTGTCACAGAATACAGATGGGAATTGTATAGAACTCTGGTCTTGGAGGTTTTTTGCCGACTACATTTTCCAGAAAAATTTCAAAATATCGACTTGAAAATCATTACAAAGCAAAACTGAAATAGTACCTAGACGGAAAAGTCTTCTGAAAAATGTGCAATTTTCAAATAACGAGCTGTATTCTTTTACATGCTAAAGGCATTTATTCCTATAGAGAAAGACGAACTGTCGGGACAGAAGCATTATCTATGTTCTTCAAAGACTGTTCTGTGTTTAAATCACTGTGTCTGTTCATCGCTTGTCAACAGTTGCCAGTAGAGGGCTGTTCCTTTGTTATTTATTCCAGCTTATGTTTCGTCTGCTGAAATGAAACTATATATTATCTCCCCCCCCCCCCACCCCAGCCCCTCTCTTTTTCCGTCCCCATCCTCTTTGTCTGTCTGTCTGTCTGTCTGTCTGTCTGTCTCATATTTATTGTGCAGACACCTTTATTTGTTTTTTTCGCTATACTAATCTAAACGTGTACCCCATGTTGAGACATGTAGCTGATTTATTTTCTCTTACTAAACAATACCGTCAATTGGAATTTTTACTTTAGTATACTTACGATTTGTTCTTTGCCCTATCATATATAAGAGTACATAACCTGATTCAATGCTTAGTAGGACATACATCATTTGTATAATTAGTGGTTGGGTAAATAACACGGCCTGTATAAATACAAATATCACAGCAATCCACACTCCACCTGAACTCCCACTCAACTTATGTAGACAAGTTCAAGATTAATATATACATGTACTAGTATATACAATAATACTTTATTTAAGTATAACTCCATTACAAAGTTTCAACATATACATAAAACAATATACATGTACATGTACTAGAAAATAATAATATTTTATGAATGAGACACTCTAGGGAGAAGAGGTTTCCCTAGAGCCATACTTATATGTAACTAATCACTTTAATTAGAGACTCTCAGTCACGAAGGTTCGCGCCAAACGTTTGTTCAACTTACAATATCTCCAACGCAAGAAATGAAACCACTGATAGGTAAGTAAAACAAATACCCAAAACTATAGATAAGATAAAGATAAAGTTTATTGCATATAATCATTCCACATATGAAACAGGATGCAAAACATGTATACAGTTGACAATATAATATGTACAAACAAGAAACATACAGACAGAAAATTGAATAAATGCTAAAAAGACTACTTATTGGTTGATATATGAATAGTTATGCACAAGTTTACACACCATACCTGCACAGGCTGGATTCTCGTTTTGCATAATAAATATAAATTTTGCTTGTGTTGACATATTTATAAATGTGTCATTGTGGGTAGTTATATAGTTAAATAATATAGAACGTTGGGCAATGTATTTCTTACATATTATAATATGATGATATTCATCTTCTATAAGATTACACTGATCACATAGACGTTCTTCTACTGGAGTAACTGGTTTGGTTAGTCGCCCAGTCTCTATTTTTAATGTATGGTTGCTGAGACGTAGTTTGGTAAACTGCCTACGATGTTCCGGATGTAAGCAGTGTAGTAGATATGGTTCTAGTTGGATAGTCTGCTTAAATAATTTATAGGTTCTCATCTTGTTACTGGAACCATCTCTTTTGGCTGGAGCTACAAGAGTTTGCCTAAAAATGCTATTATACTTAGTTTTAACTATTTCTATAAGATGAGCTGGATAATTGACAATATTTCGTTCTTGGTTTAAATTATCAATGAAGCAATACAGTTTATTTAACCAACCAGTATTTTTCTGTGCGAGGATTTTGCATTCAGAAAAGGCATATTGTAATACTATATTATCCGTAGTTTGCATGTGGGAATAAAAGTTTACCATTCTTTTTAGTACTGACATTAAAAGCGGGTATAAGCCTAACTCAGCTCTAGAGGCCCAGTTGTGGGCCTGATTGTTTAATTGTAGTGTTGACTTACAGAATTTTAGGAGCACTCTTTCTGGCAAGAACGTTTCTAGACATTTTAATGATATATATTGGGCACCCCAAACCGCATACAGTATGACAGGTTCAATAAGTGAGTTAAACAACTTACAAGAAATGTCGACTGGTAGGTTAGAATCCGAGAATTCTTTCTGCAGTTTGTATAAGCAGCCTAATCCTTTAACCCAAAGGGACTTGGAGCACTCTTTAAAATTTCCATTTTGTGTCTACACCTAGATATGTATATTTAGTTACTATTGGTACTTTATTGCCTGCAAGATGTATTTGGTTGTGTATTTTGTTCACTTATTGGTATGATGTCAAATAGGCATTGTGGGTAAAACATTGATAATACATAAAAGTGACACGTCTCCAAATTGATAAATTATTATTTTATTTGGTGGTAATTGAATTCTTTTGTGTGCACATAACTATTATTTTATGAACTTTACATTTCGACATAAAAATTAATATATGGATAATCCATTAGGCAGGAAGAAGCCATTAAGTATAAACTATGAGACTTGCAGTTTAATGTTATAAACATATTTGTAGAGCACATAAATATTTATGCTCTTCAGTAATGCCAGGAATTAGGTAATTGTGAAACAACCTGGAGTTTCTGCAATTTGTCAATTAAGCACTATTCTGTGATATATTGGGGACTGAAAAAGTGCTTTGATGAGAAAATTGGTTTGCACTTGGGGTTTTGATTTGGTATGCTGTAAATTGTGGACTAAATTGATGGCTATTGTGGGTGCAATGGCTGTAAGACAACAGGGCTGTCACTGAGGTATGACAATAATACTGTGGGCTTCAATGATTGCCTGCCCAAATCAAAGGCTTGTTGGTTGGTGGCAGTTTAATAACAGGACTATTTGAGTGGTGGTCGGTTTCCCAGCAAACTGTAATCTACTGTGTTAAATAGCCTGCCTATGTTGAACGTGGTGAGCAGGATGCAACTCAGCACAACAGTGTAAAGGGTTTGAGAGCTCAAAGGATCAATTCTCATCAGTGGACCCATTGGGCTATTTTCCAATTCCAACCAGTGATCCATGACTGGTTTATTAAAGGCCATGGTGTGTGCTATCCTGTTTGTGGGAAAGTGCACATAAAAGTCCTCTTGCTATTATTCAGTAAGAGTAGCCTATGTGATGGCAGGGAATTTATTCTGAGACCATGTGTAGCCATAACCATGGGCTTGACATCTAATAGCTGTTGATTATTAATTAATGTACTCCAGTGGTGTAATTAAACAAACTTTTTGTTTATGTTGAAAGTGAGAACAAGCAATATTCCACGGGTGTTGACCTGGTTACTTACAAACTCCGAATACCCAGTACATAATTAAACAAAGAACAGTTTGACAACTACATTAGCATTTCATGCAGTTTATTCTATGTGCAGACCGAACTGACAAGGCAGTCTAGTCGGAGATAACGCCAACAGGAAAAAATTGCCGCTAGTTGGCTGAACATTTTTTTAGCGCATACCAAGCCATTGCGATTGTCTGAGCTTAGTACAATTGTGCACATATCACTTCCCTGGTATAACACATGCAATTTACCATACTGGGTGGGTGTAGGTGGAAACTGACAAATAGTTTGTATTTAAAAAACCCTATGAAAAACCTTTCAAAAATTCAACATAATAATTGTTTCATTGCATTAAATTATGTATTCAATTACGTCATGTGTCCTAAAACTACTAACAATGTCACATTTGTCTAACCAAAATGTCATAGTTCGTTTTCTGAGTTATTATCATTGTTGATGATATTCATCAAACGGGGGTGGCATTAGTCTTAATTTAATCTTTCTTCAAACCTTTTATATCGGTTGTCAGTTTGACAGCCAATATAAAAAGTTTAAGGGAAGATCTATCGGACTAGGGTGACATCAAACAATATTTTATTCTAAAATGGTGTGTTATTGACTGACAAAGCTGATGATGTGTAGTTTTCTTAAAAACTAAATTCCTCATATTTTGGACGTTTTATTTTATAGGCACAAAACATTTTATGGGCTATTTTCCATTCCAGCCAGTGGTACATGGCTGGTGTATCAAATTCTGTGGTATGTGCTATCCTGTCTATGGGAAAGTGCACTTAAAAGACCCCTTGGTGTTTTTTGGTAAGAGTAGCAGCAGGTTTCCTCTGTGACCATGTGTCAATATAACCATACGTCTGACGTCCAATAACCGCTGATTTATAATCGATGACGTCGTTAGATAAAACAAAACTTTACTTTATTTTATAGATACCCTAAATGTCTGTCAAAAATATTTCACAAAACAGTACATGTATTTACAAAATATCCGAATGTAATTTCAATGTATCTACTATCATTGGTTAGGAGTGTATTTTTATGATTTGTTATCATGAATGGCAAGTTTGCCACCCTAACTTGGGAATTATAGCTTGTTAATATTACTGTCAGTGGGTACTTGCTGGATTAGTCCCCCAGGAAGTAGAGCCATACCTTGCATAGTGGAAACCCATTGGCTTATTTAAACAGTAATACCCAATGGCAAACAGCCAGTGATAATGGACTTCTCAGGGCCCATATTCATAAAAAAGGATTTGATGAATTTTGTAGTTCTCTGACTTACCTGATGGTGACAACCAAATACAATGTATTTTAGCTACATAATGATTAGTTTCTCATTCAATGTAAGGAGCAGTTATTTTTATTGATTGTTTTCCGTAGCTATTTGTTTATAATTCTCCACATTAAAATCCCAACCCACACATTGATATTTGATTAAATGGTAAATGGGATACACACAAATATAATTCTAAGGCTGTTTTTTCACATGGTGATCTATTGAAATATTTGGGCTTAATGTATAATGTTTGTCATAAGCAAAGTCCATACGATATCCAATATACCCCAATCACTCTGCATGGGATGTAATAGAGATTTAACGCAAATATAAAAATACAGTCACGCTTCAGTACGATTGTTAATGACATTGAATAACTAATCAACCAATTAATCAATCAATTAACATACAAATTGTTCAAATACTAGTAATACAATAATAGAATTTGCTACAGCACACAAACTCAGCCGTGTTGCTTTGTCATTCAAATAGTCTTTGAAGACTGGGTGAAAGAAATTACATAGCAAGCCTGAGTAAATAAGGTAAATTTGACGTGAGTAAATAAGGTAAATTTGACGTGAGTAAATAAGGTAAATTTGACATCCTGGTATTAGTTTAGACTACATGTGATACAAAGACATGTATACATTGTTCTTCATATCTTTAAGTTATTTACTATTTATAATTAAATACTTTGAGATTGAAAGAATGTACATACTAATTTTAAATAATGTGTAATAATCTGTATGTTAAAGATTAATTACTTGAAAATGCATTGTTTGAGATCCAGCACAATCTGAAGCTGACCAGCATCTCTGTGATATTTTTGTCAACATAGAATTGTGAGATTTGCTAAAAAAAAAAAATTGTTTACGATAATATTATATATTTTTGTAATTTCTTGATATTACTTTATCTAAATTATTTAAAATAAAAGCAATATTTCCAAATCTGTTTTTTGTTCCTATGTTGAACCAAGGTAGAGATATTTATGAAAAACACCCAGACATCCCAACAAACGTTGGTGTAAGTCAACACACTGCTCCATCAGTTGTAAAACATTGGTATGTACCAGTATTGTTGATCGCTAGGTTTACCAAACCTATATTTCACACTCATACTGTACATGATATACCCAATAAAGACAAGTTGATATTGGTTTCAGGCAGGTTTCTTTCTGGAGTTTCAAGTAAAGCAATATCACTGTTACTTAGAACAACCAGAATGGGAAATAAAAGTCTCAATTCAGACTGGTATTTTGGTTTTCATTTTAATGAAAGTCTGGATGTTTTGATTGTATGTGGGTGGATATTATATTTTTGTAGCTATACTGTAGTTATTTTTTCTTGCCATATTACGATCAATACAAATGTGATCATATATCTCATACCAAATAGGGTTGTGATTAGACAAGTTGGTATTTATATCTCTTGCACATACATTTGTGTCACATTCCATATTTTAGTGTCTCTCCTCTGTCTTTTCAACAATGAAGCTTTAAATCACCTTGACAAGTTGTGGTGTTGCTTCAGTCATTTTGTTTGATATCTTGACATTATAACAGTTTTATCTCATCATCTTCTGTCAACACATCCCAGAACAAAGCTCACTGCATCTCCCAACATGCAGGTAAACAGAGGTGCTTTAATTGACCTGCACTACATTAATCAGCCACAGTTTTCATTCAGTATTGATTTATGAATCCCAGCCTCGTTTGTGACTGGCTCTGTTGTAGCACTCCAGTTGACCCCATTCACAGACTGTGCCCCACTACACACATGACATGCCTCAGGTGGTGGCCATCTTGATTTCACTGATGCCTTACCTGGATTTTTGCACCTGTGTCACTCACCTGGATTTAACAAGCACCTGTTCATAGGTGGTTTTGTGAGTGTGGAAGTTTTTCTTTGGTTGTATGATCCATAAATTGTGCCTGTGAATTTTGTATATTGCGGGAATCGTTAGGGAATTTGTTGTCTATGTTATTTGTGGAATTTCCTCCCTGTCCTGCCAGGTGTGTGAATCATGTTTGATGTTCCTGTCTGTGTCCGGGCAAAATGGAGTCGCGATACTACAGTGCCGAGGAAGACTGGGATCTTGGTACTTTACAACTTGTAAATAACCAGCTAGAACACTACCTCAAAATGGTACGTACATAATGTAGTTGTCAACTACATGTAGTTACTGCAGTTATAATATTGTAAATAGTTGGGTACATTCACTGTACATGTTCCGTGTGTTCATGTTTCTGAATTTACCTATGTAATTTATTATACACATTTTAATATGGTTGTTACTCAGCTGCCTAATTGATTGGGACATTCATTTGGCACAGTACCTGTTATTAAAGTTGTTTCATTTTAATCGATAGTTTTTAACTGATAAAATGTTAAGAATATATACATTTTATTAACTTATACAGTGGTTTCAGTCGAAACAAATATTTTTAAATTTTACCAAAATTGTTTAATTATAGTTTTATTATTACATATACATTTAGAATACTGACACCACTCCTTCAATGATCACACTTCATATGCCCTTTATAATAGTAGATAACTGTTTTCTAAATCTCTGTCAACAACTAATACTATATTCTACATGTTTTGTTTGATTTTTATTTAAAATGTCCACAAATCTATTAGTACTAGTTTTAATTAGATAAAATATACATCTATATATGTAATATATTAATATTTAGTTTTAATATATACAACCACCACTGATTTATTAACAGTAAGTTTTATATGTGCAATATAATACACTAATATCCAATATTAACATTTTAAAGAGCTTCAGACCAATGTTTTTCTTCTATGTTATGTACATGTACATGTACATGTATGCTGTGGTGATTGGTGTTACCCAGTATCTATGTGTATTGTTATGTGACAGTGATTTCAACCCAATTAACAGGTGATTACTATAACAGTACCTAGTTTATTATAGTCAATATGACACGGTATTGTGAAAAGTGAATGAGGGGTAATTGCCTATAATTACAATATTGTGGCGTCCAGGTGCTAAATACTGTCACCTTCCTCACCTAGGGACTTCCCACCTTTACCAGTCTTTTCAACCAGCCTTTTCATCTAGCCTTTTCATCTATTGAGTCTCCATGCTGTGGAAATTATTTAATTTATCCATCACGCCTTCATGTAGTTACTTGTAATGAAACTTTTATTTGCATGTCAAAGAACAGCATGTAAAGGAACTATTGATAATTCAATAATTGGCATCTTAATATCTAGACAAAGTGTTCAAACAATCCAGAAACATGTTTATTGTGGTATATTTGAGGTAGTTAAATCACGGCTCACTCTGATTAAAATTTGGTTTTTAATATAAAAAATATATAAAAATTACTTTTTTTAACGTAATATTTTTAAAAGGCTAATTAATTCAAAATATTGTTTGCCAAATCAAAAAAATTGTAACCAAACTGTTCAAAAATTAATTAATTGCTTTTAAACACCAAATTTCCTGTACTTTAAAATAATTTTCTTGATATATAAAAGAATAATTGAATAAATATACATTATTCTAGATGTAAAGGGACAATATTTTTTTGTTTATTGTCTTTTCATTACAATGATAATATTAAGCTTGTAAATTTATTTTGGGCATTTTGTACTTGATGTACATTTTGAACTTACACCGGCACGTACTGAATTGCAGGTATGTGTAATGTTCCTTGGAATGTAATACATATTTGTCTTAATTATCTCCAGTAACAAATTGCTGATAAGTACCTACTACTCTCGGTGGTCACCAACAGAATGCTGATAAGACCATACTTGGCTGGTTTGTCACAAAGACAATAGGTGTGTCAAGTAGTTTCCTCGTCAGAGAAGGAAGGGCTACACATGTATCCTTGTTTTTCTTGGGTAAAGTAAAATCAAGGCTGAATCATGGTTGAAAAGTTCAACAGTTTTATTTATACAGACCTTTAGAGATGGCAAATATTGATCTGATGTACTTTAAGCCATAAGTTATTAATTGATCTCATGTACTTTACACATTAAGTAATACTGTAAAATGGATATTATTCACGTGTTTGTCATTTATCCGTGAAAATTACGATCCCGCAAATAATTATTATTGATGATAATCATTAAAAAGAAAAAATTGTTGTTTTTTCAATATGAAAATTACATATATCATGAGTGAATGTTCTTTGGAAATGACGAAAATTTACAACCACTAATATTACTTGTTGATACAGTACCGGTATATTAATTGCTACATATTCAAATTATTTGTATGTTTTTAAGGAGTAATGTTTTTGTTTAATAGAACTTCTGTAGTATGAGGTAACAAGTATTAATATTATATAAAAGAAAATTCCATTCCATGTATAATAATTATAAGACACAAGAGTTAATTAATATCTAATCATTAGAGTACATGAATGTGGGTTTAGACAGAAAGTGCAGACCTGTGCTTTTTGTTTTTATTTCATTTCCTGGTAAAGTAATACCTTTTACACACCAAACTGTCAAAGTGTATTTCAAAGTACTTTGATGCACAATCGATTCAGTTCAATACTTCCAGTCGTGGACAAACCTATTTCGGTTACAAAGCTCTGCAAATCTCTTTGATCCCATTCCATATACAGTAGGCCTAGATTTCATTTACAGTTCGTTTCCAGTTTTGTATGGTTATTTTTGTTGGGATGGGTTGAGGGATCGATCTTCCACAGCGCAAAACATTTTTTCCGTTCCAGCCAGTCATACACGACTGGTTTATCAAATTCTGTGGTGTATTCTAACCTGTCTATGGGATGGGATAGTGCACATAAAAGATTCATTGCTGTTATTCGAAGAAGAGTAGCCTATGTGGCGGCAGCAGGTTTCCTTTGTGACCCTGTGGCAATACAACCATGCATCTGATGTCCAATAACCGCTGCTTTATAATCGATGTGTTCCAGTGGCATCGTTAAATAAACAAACTTTATCTTTATCGTTATCATATTTACCACATCTTGACACTCAATAGCCGGTGTCTTTTTTTGTGTGCTGGTGTGTTGTTAAACATTCATTCATTCAATTTGCAGCAATATCATTGGTCAACAGTGTTATCTCTTGGCATAAATTAGTTCAAGTTGATAAAGCAAATTGACTAAAGATGCATCGTTTGAAGGTAAAATTTGTATGCCCACATACCTTCTTTTGTAGTGGCATCATTTTTTCATCTCCCTGCATGCCTGAATCTAAATGACTTCCACCTGGGTCAGTGCGTCCTTTGTAATTTAAGATCATAAATCTACAGATAAGCTTTTGCACTATTATGTCATTGAAAATATTTCGGTTTCCCACAGTTTGATAGTGTAAAATATCTGTGTAGATTTATAAACTGTAACTGAGGTCACTCAGGCATGTTTCCACTGAAGAACGCCCACTGCCAGCTGTTCTGACATAGATATGTGTGTGTATTACATGTATATGACAATAATATTTTTGTGTATTAATTGACTCACTGGATATTAAAAATTATATACTATTTGGTCAATTGAAACTTAACAAAATATGTTTTTGGAATTTTTAATTTAACTTTGGTGTTTTGAAAAAGTAATGGATATGCAAAATAAAATTAATCATAGCCAAAAAGATTATTCTAATCTTAAAAGCTTACAGGTACATGTGATCTAAGGTAAGAAAATGTATCTAATTAAAATTAACAAAACCATGATTAATAGTAGTCATGAAAAATATGATTAAAATAGGGATTTAAAAAATAATCTATTTTTGTCACCAGCAAAAATGACCAGGACTCGAAGAAATTTGTTGTTTAAAATCACATATAGTACCGAGATACACATGATAAAAAGACATAAGTTACAGTTGTCTTTATGGACTACTATAATATCTTGTCAGTTTATTGTTATTAACACAGTCAATCTTTATACATAAGTTTATCTTTTGACTGATCTGAATGATCGTATCCCTTTGTGGTCACAATGTTTGTCATTCTCCCACCTGTCCAGGATTTAAGTGTCATTAACCCAGCAACAGATGTCTAATCTGGAGACATTGGCCTCGTCTAATCTGTGCATGTGTTTGAAGATAGCATGTCTACAAGACATACACTGTATGAGGACTGGGAGAGTGAACATCAAGGCATGTGTAGACCTAATTATCTACTCATATTAGCAATGATGAAAGTGCAAATGGCTGTCAAGATGAATAATAAATGCCATAGTACACAAAAGACTATAAACTGAATTGGTTCAACACAAACACTACAGTTAAACTTTAATAACCAGAATTGTTTCATCGTGTAGGCTATTTTGCTTTCACCATTACAACTAAGTGGCTGTGCATAAATGCCAATATGTTTCACAATACAAACAATATTCGGAAGGGGAGGAGGGGTAAATGCCAAGTTTGGATGGCTTTTCATGTAAAAACATCAGTCCACAGTTGATCAATGTTTTATGTTTAATTGTCAGGATTAGAACTTTGTTCGGATTGTGAAATACATTGAAATTTATTTATGCTCCTTAAACGGATAAAAAAAAATTCACAGAAAATTTATACATGGATACACACAAGTTCATGACTGTTACATGTGTACATACTGTTATTATGTGTGTTAATTATTGACTAGTCTGTGTTTCATTTAGTTTTTCGTACCAGTAAATATACACTGGTGTTATAGCTTATACTTTAATTTGCAAAGTCATTCAGTAAAGTTATTAATAATTTAATAATTCTGTAATGAATATTAGATTTTCTATGCTGCATATTTATGTACTGTTATGGAGTCGTGACAAACTGTCATTTAGCTATAAATTCATCTTAAATAATAAAATGTATGTTAATTCTTGATCAACGGTGAAACCGATCACACCATTCCATATTCTAATCTAGGCTTAACTTGGCACGTATCTTAGCTCAACTTTGATAGCTTTACCTTTACAACGATTTAATAATAATCACAGGTGACAAAAATCACCTGCTGTCCAGACAAATTGTCTGGCTGCAGATAACTTTCCAGTCACGATCCAATATGTACAGTTTTTTATTGTTATTATTACCTGATATTCCATTTCTCACACAGGATAATAATAGCATCATTCTAAATATAACCAGCACGACCAGTTTTGATCCACAGAAAATGTCTTGGATACACATGTACATTTTAAAATTATTACATGATGTATACAGAATAATAAATCTGCTATATTCGTTAATGCAAGTTTTAATGTGGTACAGGAGACATTTTAATAAGCTGGAAGTCAACTTGACGAGATTTAAGCTGAAAATTAATCTCTGATTAAATGCAGCAATTATGAAAACTTTTAACTTCAATAAAACAAAATGTTGTGGATGAGATATTTCTTTAACATCATGATCAGTTATTTTAATGTACATAATTAATCTCAGTAAAGCTTAAATTTGATATAGTTTCAGGCATTTTTGCATTGGGCGGACAATTTTTCCACCACCTCCCAGCATTGTCATATCACTGCTGCTGTATTTATGGGTATAACCTACATCAAAGGCTGTGTGTGGTACGTGCATTCCTGTATGTGTATATTAGTGCGCATAAAAGACCCTTGCTGTTCTAAAACCAAGGATTTGTCTACTGTGGCAGCTGGCTTCATCTGAAACGGGCATCTAACAGCTGATTGTTTTGTCAATGTACTCTAGTGATGTTTATGTTAAACAATGATAAACAAGCAGACTTCTCTTTATTGTCCCAAATTAGCTTAGAGCACCAAAAATGTTTAATCCAGCAAAACGGCACAAACCTGTAGTAACTCGGTATTATAAGACCAAGTGAGATTATGATTAATTATTATCTATTACATGTAAATTCTTACCTAAGCTTGCAATTATTTAGGTTTATTTATAGTGTGTTGTGTGATTCTGTGAAGGTACATGTTGTTTTCTTTTGAGCTGGGGGATGACAGTTGTGTCTATACATGCCTTAGAGTGCAGTCCATCACACATTCTTGTCCACAATCTTAGCACACTTTAAATCTATTTTAACATCTCATATTGACTTTCTGGTCATCTTAGAAATACTCAGTGTGGCCGGAAAGCTTCATACTTACTCATTCTGTTATTGCAATCATCATCAAGTCTTAATGATTACTTGCACGTCATTTAATCGTTGATAAAATTGTTGTAATTAACAGGAATGTAGTTATACTGAGCACTATCTAGTTGATAGTAATTTCTGTGTATGGGAATGTTAAAGTGAAAATCAGCGGTTTCTTAAAAGTATGGAGTTACAAAGAACATTTCCCTACTTAAAATAAACTTCTGACAAAGAGAACGCAACTGGATATTCTTTGCTGTATCCTGATTGATTTTTTGCTTTGTTGTATTTTGCTTCATTTTATATGCAAACTAGTAAATCAATGGTAAATATATGTAGCTACATGTACTCTGCCTACAATGTAACACTAATAGAAGTTTTAAATTTTTAATGATGTTTGATGTGAAGCCCTGAATTTTGTAATGTAAAGGAACTTACATGTAAAAGTTAACCCTTAAATGTGGCACATTTTGGAATACTGTGTATATTCATCATTAACAGCTACTGCATACAAGTCCAATTACACCTATATTGAAGAACATTTTGTCTCTTTATTCAAAACTTGCTGTATTTGAAGGGTAACACAAACAGAATTTTGTAGGATGTGCATGTATAAATTTTAAGATTTGTTACAAACATGATAGAATAGGTAGAGATTTTTTCTAATACATGTAGGTAAAAAACTTTTAATAAAGGCGTAACAAGTACATGTACATGTATATACATTTCAGACTACAACAACACCAAGTCTCCCAAATCTGCCGACTAATCTAAACATTGTGACATATTTATTTTCACATACTTAAAATTCATTTTAGTTCATAGAAAAACATAGCGGAACAGGATAACAGCAAGGCTATGCACTTTTCAACTGTTTCAATGTTTGAATTCCACTAATGTAGTCTAATAAAGCACCCAGGTCTATTGAAAATGGTTGAAATAGGCCTCTTAGAAATCAGTTCACTTGATAAATGTGTTGTAGTGAGGTATGGGTGGACAAATATTCCACATGTATCATTGCGATCTTTCATGCATTGTGTATGTTCAAATTAAATATTGACACATTCCATTGTATTGGTATGAGAAAGATGTTTGTTGACTGTGCATTCACCGTATGTTTATGTTTACTAGTATTTCAAATATGTATAGAGTGTAACTACATACGGTACATCACAGTAAATTACTGGGTTAGCTTATTTTAGACCAGGACACCATAGCTCTGTTAAATTACTAATCTACCGACTTCCATACCAAAGTGCTTACTGCATCATAAGGCTGGTATGTACTGGGTTCGAATCCCATTCATGATATAAGGGACTTTTAATCCCCATACTGGCTCCTACTCAGAGTGAGTGCTCTGCTAGGCTCAATGGATAGATTTACTACCACTTACGTGTCCACAACTCGTGTAACAAAGGCCATGATATGTACTGTCCTGTCTGTGGGAAAGTGCATATAAAAAATCACTTGCTACTTATCAAATAGTAGTAACAGATATCCTCTCTGATACTAACACTATCTTCTGTCCTAGGCAGTCAGTTGAGTCGGCTGTGGACAGATGAAGCTTAATTGGATATAAGTACATAAATAAGTTATACTAACTAGCCACCTGTCTATAGTGTCACATTTCAGTTTTCACAAATCATCCCATTTATTATTCCATTCATATCATTGGCATTACATAGGTGGATGTTTAAAACAATTCTTGTTGCAGTAAAATTGTTGTTGTAGTAAATGGGATGATTTGGGAGATTAGAAAGGTGGTCTCTTTAGACACATGGATGTGTAATAGAGGTGACTTATTAATCAAGGTGGCCATTTATTAGATTTCTGGTTTAAGTAAAATTATTATGGATATATATCGGAACAGAACAGAACTTTATTACATACATGTCATTGTACCATTATTCTGGGCGGGATGTAGTCCTGAGGTAAGGTGTCTGCCCGTGGCGGTATGGGTTGAGGGATCGATCCTCCACAGCGCCAAACATTTTATAGATATTTTCCTTTCCAGCTAGTGATACACGACTGGTTTATTAAATTCTGTGTATGGGATAGTGCACATAAAAGACCCCTTGCTGTTTTTTGGTAAGAGTAGCCCATGTAGCGGTGACAGCGGGTTTCCTCAGAGAACATGTGTCAATACAACCATGCGTTTGACGTCCAATAACCGCTGATTTATAATCGATGTGTTCCAGTGGCGTCATTAAACAAACAAACTTTATCTTTGTACCAGTATTCAACATTGTCATGTATATAATTTACAGTGACAAGACAGGAGCTCATTATAGAACAATAACGCTATGTACCGGTACATGTATTGAGAAAAATCAATGTTTACTGATAGAATAAGATGCAATGTACTATATAGAAAATACAGCATATATGTACAATACTAAATATGCCAATGACCATGTATTGAAATATAAGAAACAATAGCCAAACTGATTAATAGCAATAGATGTCAGTCTTGTCATGGACATCTGTGGGTGACTAGTAATATCTGACGGAGATATAAGTTACATTTTTGTGTTGTTTTTGTAGAATATTCTGTTTTTGCACATGTGGTGTTTATGACTACAGGCAACTCTCCCAGTCAGATCTCCCCTGCTTCTCATCATGTAGAATTATGACATTGACAAATGTAATTACATTGCAATACATTGCTGCTGTGTTCCTGACTGATCACATTCTTACTGTTCTGAGTGCTGGATGTGGCATGGTGGAGTGACACACCACAAAGTGTAATAAACAACTTGAATGTCTTACTATGGCTGTGATCAGTCCTGTGATCACTCATAACTAAAACAAGCATTCTAACCACCAGGAGGAATAAACTTGTTGTTTAATAAGTACTGTTAAAAACGTTGTTTATCAGTGTAAATTCCTAGCAAATTTCATACACATTCCAAAATCTAAACCCCACCCCACCGCCCCCACAAACTAAATAACAAAGTCAATTATTCTGTCATAACTGTGAATTTGTGAAAAATAATTCACAGTTAACGTGATAGTGTCATGTCACATAATGGGATTACATTTGGAGAAGTGTACAAATTGTGGCTGGTTTTTCTACCAGGTTTAATGCTGAATTGTTGTTTGTCACAATATTTTCAGTTGGTATGTTATTCACACAATCACTGTGATAGCTATGAGCAGTTGGTATGTTATTCACTCGATAAGCCTGATAACTATGGGTTGTTAAAAGTTATTCAATAAATATGGGCTATACATGTCACTGAATTTGTGTTTTAATTGCAGTTCCTTTGGTTTCTGAAATTGGAGAGTCGGGTAAAAAAGAAATCACCAATATCGAAAGGTGCCCATTCATGCAGTGTGCATTTATAACAGCAATTCTTGTTAATGTCATTCTTCTGTTGTTTAGTTGTTTTAATTAGTCTTTAGACAGCAAATATTGAACAACATTAAAATTGCCAACTTACAAATATTTATAAAGACTATAAAAATCTATGTTGGGACCACTGATTTCAAAAATATGTTAACAACTATAGAAGAGTGAATCCAGGGATGAAGTCAAGGTCATAATCACCTTCTTTTAGCCCCTCTACCTCCCTTCTATCTCTCCACCTCTACCCCACTTTTTCTATTTTTACCTCTCTTTTTCTACCCATCTACCTTTTTTGTCATACGTGTCCACCTCAAGCATTTCACCAGAATGTGTGTCTATCAATGTAAAAAGTGTTTCAAGGTTAAATCGTTAACCACCAACCTGGCTCAATTTACACTCTAAATCCTTTTTAAGCACTTAATAATCTGTTGTAATTACTCATCTCTGTTGTGTGGTAGTTAGACCACAGGGTTCAAGACTGGTAGGCACTGTGTTCGAATCCTGCTCTTGGCATGGGGTTTTTAATCTCAGTACCGGCACCAACCTTAGAAAGTGCTCAGCAGACCTACTTCATTGGTGTCATTGAACAAACCAACTGTATCTTTAATATGTTGTGATATTTGAATGTAATTGTGTCAGTGCTCATAAAGAACACAATTGGGAAAGTCATATGCATATTTTTGTGAAGATTTAAGTACATGTATGTATTTCAACACAATGCGACAGACACAATAAATAGATAAATCTACACTGGTGCTTAAAATAACTTTATTTGATAATACAGCATAGCGGAAATTGTTTGCAACACTTGACAGCATTTTAAGTTCTTCCAGTGTATTGGTCAGACAATGTGTCGGGGTCATGGACCACACTAACTGGTAAACAACTGACAGGCAATTGCGTTGTTCATAAGCATATTCCTGTGGTTTATACTGATCATATCATGCCACTTGCATACTGGTCGTTTGGAATGAGTCCAGATACTGACTGATACATTGTATATGTATGAACTTCGTGACGGCTATCAGGATATATATCTTTATATGGCCGGCTATTGAATGATACATGTTTGTTGTTGTTGCTGCTGGATCTCGTTTTGTAATTGCTTCACGTTTTGATGACTTACAAAGGATACTTTAATGTCGGATTCTTGCTATGCTATGGTAATACATATATTTTGCTATTTAATTTATAGAAAGACCATGGTTTGTTTAGTTTTTTAAACTTCAATTTTTCATTTAAAAACTATTATTTGGTGATACATGTATATAGTCTATTTTATATGCAAATGAAATTTTTTATATTGACATTCATTGAGATTTGTGTATTGTGTTATGTAATAGTTAGAGTAATGGATCATGCATAAATGTCAATGTGTTTCACAATCCAAACAATAATCTAAAGAAGGGTAAAAGCCCAGTTCAGATTGCTTTTCGTGTAAAAACATCCGTTCACAGTAGATCAATGTTTAATGTTAGGAAATTGCATTGGATATGTACACCTAATTTTTTAAAATCTGAACAATGTCAAGCATATGTATTAGGATTGTTTGTTGAGTATTAGTGTAGTCAAAATAGGGTTGGACCGGGAAATAATTGTTACCAAGCCACATTTGGTATCACTGGAAGCGGAATTTCATGCTCTACAACATAGTGTAAACTACACCTAAATCCACTTTGGGGAAAAAATTCTATTTCGATTTGAGTGAAATTACGTTTCAGCAAATAGGGTTGGAACGGGAAAAAATGTTACCAAGCCACATTTGGTATCATTGGAAGCGGAATTTCATGCTGTACAACATAGTGTAAACTACACCTAAATCCGTTTTGGGGAAAACATTCTATATCAATTTAAGTGACTTAAGTTTCAGCACAGTAGTCACAATAGGGTTGGAACGGGAAAAAATTGTTACCAAGGCACATTTGGTATCATTGGAAGCGGAATTTCATGCTCTACAACGTAGTGTAAACTACACCTAAATCTGCTTTGGGGAAACAATTCTATATTGATTTGAGTGAATTTACGTTTCAGCACACTTTTAATATATTTGACCTCGCAAAAAAATATCGCACATCATATTAAAA